>JAQIWG010000749.1:0-29726 GCA_034695025.1 Chamaedrilus cognettii
AATGATGTTTTTCTATCTCCGTTTGCATGACATATTTTTGGTGCGTTAAAAGTGCAATATACATACATACATACAAAATTTGTTTTGTATTTTTTATTATATGTTAGTTCAATACGGTTTGTCCCTTAGCCCCCTCCCTCCTGTTATTCAGTGGAACATTTTGACTTCATTACCGGTATTATGGCATCTTGCAAATTTAGTCTCAGCAAATTAATGAATGATTATTAAATGAATAATCCAGTCAATGTCTATAAATGTTAAAATCACATTCAATAGCAGCGTTCAAACTTGGTATTCAAACGTAGGCTATGTTTATTTCTAATTCGACACTAATTCACATTTCATCATGTTTTGTATCAGACAAACAACCTGTAAAAAACTATTATTGTTCAGAGTAATTATAACTTTACTGGAGTGGTTCGGGCCCAGCCGAAACAATGACACTCACAATTTGATGACATCATCATGAAGCATTTACAAAGCAACATAAATGTTGATGGATGACGTCATAATTATGTCATGCCGAAAGACATCACGAATGTATAACGAAAATATTAATTCCAAGCAATTAAGTCGGCAGCTCAGATTAACGAGTTAAATTTGTTCGCATAATAAAATATTCGATCAAAATTTTGTTCAGGCTCCCTCTGTCATCCATAAGCAGGCCATTTAATAGAGAAACACAAAAGAGCAAAACGTGTAATTTCTGCAACCGGCTAGCATAACTTTAGCAACGCTTTGCGATAAGAATTAAATTATTTGAACATCTGAAATGATCGTAAGTAAAGTGGCTCACAGTCACAGCGAGAAAAAAATCACTTTGTACTGCGAAAAATGACAAAACACACCTGCTTGGACGCGCGTTGTCGATACGCTATCAAGGCGATGAATCGCCAAATACTGATAGTGTAAGTCCCGCACAGCAGAGAATCGAACATCACAAATAAAGTCACAGCATGAAGTTGACCATGAATTATAAACGTGTGATCACGTGATTGTCAGTCTCCGTGACCTCCGGTTGCCAAATAAGTGTTGCGTTTTGGAGCCCACAACTACCGGCAGCTTATACTTTTCTGACAGTTCTAGGATTTTTTGTTTGCTTATAAATTTCAGAGTGGATTTTGGACTTTTTAAAAGAGAGTTCAAGCAGTTTAGGGAAAGTTTTGGATTTTTTCTGAAAAATATTCTTCTTTTCGCATTTCTAGGGGAGAAATTTTGAACACCCAAAATTCCCCCTGTCTTCGGTTCTGAAAACAGTTCATGGTTCAGGTATTACCATGCACAACTGTGCCTGCGCCGTATGCATTTCATTATGCATCTGCATATGTCTTAAGATCTGCACGATATAGTGCGTGAAAATTAAGAGATACGGTTTTTCTGGATCATGGTGTCCAAATCATCCAGGCTACCGTCAAGATATTCATTTACCATAACACAAACACTCAAAGTTTGTGGGTCATATTTTGTATTAACAAACTCTTATTTCACATTCGCATACCTAGCAAAAGCAAAAAGCAATTAAATCAGAAATGAACTGGGCGTGTACTTAGTAGATATGCGCTTAGTGTCGGCACAAACTTGCTTGTCAACGAAACGCAAATATACAATCTGTGAGGCTGAGCTTCATGCCAGCTCACACAGATTATATTTATGTGTTTCGTTGACAAGCAAGTTTGTGCTGACACTAAGCGCTTGTCTACTTTACACGCCCCGGGTTAGTGAGTGGAGCGACTCGGGGAGAAAAGGGGACTGGAGAGGGATGGAAATGGCGGGTGGAAGACATGGACAAAACCGGGATAGTCATAGAACATGCTGGTACGCATTCAGCAAATTGCATATTGGGTACTTTGACTTAGACGAACGAAAAAGAAACGAATCTAGAAACTATCAACATCAAAACTGTATAATGCGCAGAGCAATGATATACAATGCAGACTATTTGTAACTGCAACGATGAAAATAAATCACATTCTATTGGCGGTGATGTTTATTATATTACAGACAAAATGACGATACAGCGTATGTTTAACATTTGAATGGCAAATAATTAAACGGTAGGGCAATATTTCAGACTAAAGAGACGTCATACTGATCGAATAGAACCGATTTCAGTCTCATCTAGTCTAGAACCTTCCCATATTATAACAGTGTCAGCAGGACATGTTACCACAGTTTCATTAAGCCAATTGCTTACTATTTGCAGACAATTGAAATAAGCGTAGATGAGTATATGAGCCGTTGAAATCACTGTTTAGCAAAACAGAACAGATTCATTTGACAACCATTCTCAATCGTCGGACGACTGGTCTACTTCGGCAAAAATATGTAACTTTTCATACGCGAACAAATCAACACATATTTCGAACAAAAAGTACGCACAAACTTTAAACTTTCAATCAAACAATTTATGCTTTTGTAACGATTCCATACAGCGGTGTAATCTTGAGTACAAAAGGCCATCTTTATACTGCTGCGTGTAAATCTAATAGCGGTTCCAGCACTCCTGATTTCACTGAGTCAATCTACAGTGTTGCATGTTTTGATCTGAAAAAAATAAAATCAGCAGCTCGAATTTAGTCGTACTTAGCAGCCAATAACGGCCATCAGCTAAATAATTTGTACAAGCCCCAATCAGCACCCTCGCCTAACAATAAGCACAATAACAATAGGCCTATACTAGTAGTGTTATTACATCTGCATATATGATGGTTTATGACGTCATAGGAGATGCTAAGGTTTCTGTAGTATCAGCCTAAGCGCATCATAGCTGACAGTAATTCAAAGACATCACACACACCCGATACACACTGCATGGCATGCATTGCATACCGCTTGAACGCTTTACACACTAGATGACATGAATTACACACCGCATTACACACCGCATTACGCACATTACACACCACATGACGCGCAATATACAAGGATTATCATCGTGCGATACCCACAAGACAAACTATTTAGAGCACATGTGAAATCAAAGCACGAGCAATGGGCATCAATCTTCAGCCAACCAACACTAGGCCTCAGTGCATGAACAACGCAAGTTGTGCAATAGAATTTATTCTTATAATCTGCTTCAACAGCATAATCTGTTTGTAAAATTTGGTACTATTCAATAGCATATAAAATATGGATCGCAAACCAAAAGTTTGTAAAATAGTTTTTCATTGCTTGTCCCATATGACAATAGTAAGCTCAGACATGACTGAAAATGCTTTAAATGAGTTTTATTCAGTTTGTGTTTATGAAACTTAAGTGGTCCGCACACTAAGCCCTTTATTGATGTGTGGCCGGCAAACTCACTCGTAAAGAATGCATTTCATTAATTGCCTAATGATTTGACAATGTTACCCTAGAACTAAAAACCAAGAGATTTACAATGCATAATATAAAGAACTATATACGCCGAGAAGGCAGTAGAATATTATAGATAGCAAGTCATGAAATCAAACCTTTCCTTAAATACCTATTCGAAGCCAGTAAGAAGCTGTTGGGTATGAAAATTACAAAACCAAATTGCATTTAGCTATAACTTGTACAAATTTAATTAATTTGATATTTAGTAAAAATGAATAAAGATTATTGCTATTGATGCAGACGGAAGACAGACTAAATATAGGAAATCTACGCCAAGGTTTGGTCATATAAATAAAAACATTTAGAGCGCCGGAATGATACGTGAATATTGGACAACCAGGAAGGGACTATGAAAGTGATTTAAAGCAAATCAGTAATGCTCAGTGATGGAAATAATAAGAATGTGAGAGAAATGCTAAATGAGCCGATCAGAAAATAAATACAATCTTGTAGTTCTAACAGCAGGCTTGAGAAAACTAGTTTCAAACTTCAAGAATAATCAAAGCGAATAAGCGTATCGTTACGATAGAAATCAACAAGACCATTGAAACTTGCATGAAATCGAATCCAACAAAACAGCAAAATTTCTTAAATCGCAAAGCATTAAAGAAGAATTGCATCTTCAGTCACTATACATTCGGATTGCCGACCAATAACAAATAAACAGATATTGCCCCGATTGTTAAAATCTTTAATCAACCGGCTAGATTGCTAGTAAGATTGCCAATTGTAGCAAAATACCAGCAACAAGACTGCCGTTAAATCATAGCCAATGCTTTTTGCTCCGGACAGGAATTCTTTGAAGCATTAAATTTGTATGCGACACCCCAAAAAAATTGCTACACTCTGACAGCTGCAACACGATGCAGCACGAAAAATACTGCTACACTTTGACAGCCACAACACAGTGCACCACAAAAACAAGCCCAGCCGTTTGCGACAGCAGATGTTACATTAGGATAAAGCCGACCGAATCCAAAGAATTATTGATCAGTAATCACAAACCGAGCACGTTTCTAATACGAGATTCAGTGCTAGGTCTAGTACTAAGCCTAGTATTAGATTCAATGCAACGTCCAGTACTAGGTCTCGTACTAGATTCAGTGCTAGATCTAGTACTAGGTCTAGTACTAGGTTCAGTGCTAGGTCTAGTAACAAATCTAGCACTTCATCAATTGCCTGGCCTAGCACTGCATCTACAGCTTTATCTTCCAAGTGCATCAACATAGATTTCTCATCGTTGACTAGAGTCCCTGCTGCTGCTGTGCAGCAGCAGAAGCATCAGCAGTAGCAGCAACAGCAGCAGCTGCTACACCACAGCATATGCTGTCGCTCAAGATGTAACAACACACGTAAAAAAAAAATCGCGCAATATCACTAGGACTTGACGACGCAATATTACTAGGACGCTGAGACGTCGTTATACGACGGAGGGGGGCCGCGGGGGGGCCACTTCCTCCCCCACGCCCCCCGCCCGCACAATGTACTCCTTGGACCGCCAGGTGAGATTGTTGGACATGTGCGCCCTCAGCATCAGCGGGAACGAGGTGAACTCTCGGAACAGCCACCCGGCGACAAACTCAATCCTGCTGAACGGCAGAGGGCCGCCCTGCAACATACAGCACCGGCTCGGCACTACACCAACGTCCAATATATGCTAAAATATAGATTTTAATACCCTGCGCATTTTCAATAATTAAAAATAGATTGCTGAGGAACTTTGATTAGGATCAGAGTCTGCGGACTACAGTTTAACATAATAATCCTTTGTACGCGAGGTTTATTTAGTTGTTGACTTTCAATGGCTAGAAAATATTTATAAATCAAAGGAAGAGTAATAGTTATCGCACCCCATTTAATCCGTATCCACAATCACGCCCACGCTTATCTGCATCTTGAATCACATCCACACTCATCTGCATCCCAATCACGCCCACTTGAAATGATGCCTAGTCGCGCACCTGTACGACGACGAGCAGGACATAGTCGAGCAGGAACCAAATGAGCGAGTGCACAAAGAAGAAGGCGAGCCCGCTCCAGGCGAAGAGCACGGTGACTGCCCAGGAGGTCGTCAGGCCGAGCATCACGCACTCGGAGATGGGCTCGAGGAAGATGGCCGTGAACGGGATGAGGGACATCCGCAGCTTCATCCACCTGGAGCGTCACAGAAGAAAGGAATGAACTACCTACTTTATCCACCTGGAGCGTTACAGAACAACGGATTGAACGACCTACTTCATCCACCTGGAGAGTCACAGAACAACGCAATGTATTACCTACTTCATCCACCTACAGTGTCATAGAACAATGGAATAAACTACATACTTCATCCACCTGGAGCATCACAAAACAACAGATTGTGTGACCTACTTCATCCACCTGAAGCGTCACAGAACAATGGAATGTGCGACATACTGCATCCACCTACACGCTCACAGAACGGCCTATGTTACGAAAAGTGTAGAACAGTACATTCTTTGTAGAACTGTACCTTTTTGTCGATAAACATAAAGTCTTCCAAGAGCCAGTTGTTCAATAGAGTTTTTTGGAATGAGTGACATACAAGTGAGTGAGTGACAGACACATCATCCAAGATGTAATACAAGCGAGTGACACATCATACACAGAGTTTAAAAAATAATTGAGTTACCTCATCCAAGATGGGATGCGAGTGAGTAACATGGTCATCCACACAGAGTATAATAACTGAGTGAGTGACATCATCATGCCGTGATGTGAGTGAGCCGTGATGTGAGTGAGTCACCTCATCATGCGCGCCTGGAAGAGAGACACGGAGCAGCCGCCGGCGTTCTGCAGGCCCGGCTCGCAGCAGACGTTCACCTTCCAGCCCCTGCAACAGCAGCAGCAGCAGCAGCAGCAGCATCAGCAGCAGCATCAGCAGCAGCAGTAAACTCCTAACCACTGCTGCAAAGCCCGAATCAAACTATAGAATATTTAAATCCAGCAACAGCAAGGAATAACACTATTTTACTTCGCACGCGAATGCTTCTAATGGTGCAACAACTGGTTCGCATTGATCAAGCAGTCTCGTATGAAACTAAAGAGATCTTCATATACTTTCATCACAGCGATCTTAACACGCCTGCGCCTAGCAAGCAAGCATGCACAAGAAGGGGCGACGCTAGGGGGGGGGGGCAAAAGGGGATATAAAAAAAAAATCCTGGCACCGCCGCTGGGCACAAGGCCACGTGGGCACTGCTTGCAATCTCAAGGGCCGCTCTGGAGCAGCATCAACGCCTGTCGAGTCTCCGGAGATAATTTCAGCGCTCCCGTTGTGTGCGTGAGATAACGCTGCCGCTAGCCTAACATACGACTCGATGGCAGGATGCAATAGGACATCTCGGGGGACCCATTCGCACGGAATCAAGTCCTGGGGCATCAATAATGCAGAGGACTAGGTGGCAGCATCATTTACAATCAACGGACTTTCTACAGCGCACAGTAACAGCACAGACGACGCACAGTCTGTACTGACCGGTGATTTATAACTGCAACTAGATGCATGACGTAGCAAGAACTGCTGGAGCTGAGTTTGTATGGCTGGATGCCGCGCCCTTCCTGACGCTAGCCAGAACAAAAAATTATTTGGCTCGGTGGTACAATAATCATGCCAAGTATAACTCAAGCAGCACAGAGTGTATTACTTGTCAATGAAGATCTTCCCAAGGTAATAGTACGGTAAATCGTCTATCCAACATGAACTCAATTATATCATAATTTGAATGGCAATTTTGAAGTTAGTTTGGTATTTGGCATTTTTTTGGCATTTGGTTAATTATTCACGCGTCAAACTCGCCATACAATGATAATATAATTTATAACTCAAGTAGCAGTGTCCTACTTGTCGATGAACATCTGTCCGAGGTAAAAGTCCTCCGCGAGAAAGCCACTGAGGCTCTGCAGGCCACCGGCCTGGTCAACGACGTCCTTGCGGAACAGCGTCGACATGCCCGTCACGCAGTTGATACCGTACATGTCGGCGCTGAGGTACATCTTGGCGTGCTGGGTGCCAAAGTAGACCTGCGCGCGCGCGATAAAACGGTGTCAAAAAATGCTGCGTATTGCTGCTGCGCAGAGGTAAAGTGGGTATATCTTGGTTTGCTGGGTGCCAAAGCAGACCAGCGCGCATGCGTGACAAAAAGATGTCAAAGAATGCAGCATATTGCTGGCGCACAAAAAAAAGCGTCAAAGACTGTCACGTATATATCGCTGATACGTAGCAAAACGTTTGTTAAGAATATATAAATTGATGGCGTTCTTGAATACTGTACTGCTGCTTTGCAGCCAAAATGTTATATAAAATAAAAAAATTTAAACTGTGTTGCTCTGCTAATTCCAAGCACATAGCAAGAATTTGAGAATACTAAAGCAACCAGTAAAACTTGTTGATTAACAACTACATACTAGCTGCTTAACAAGTATATACTTGTTGTTTAACAAGTAAATACTTTTTGCTTCATAAAATCAACAAAAGTTGTTGGCATCAAATATTAGCATAAAACATGAAAAGAATTATAACTAAAAATAAAAAATAATTAAAAAATATAACTGAGGAATTAACTCAAACTGTTGCCTCTTGTCGATAGTTAGAAGACCCAATAAAACAAAATGCCTGCATCTCAGTTGAACGCAATCCTTTCATTCCCAGGCCCTGCTGTTGCATTTATATTCACTCTTCTAGTAGATGGATATATTTGCAACTGAAGTGGATGTCAGCCAGTGCTCTGCGGCGTCTCACGTATCACGTCAGCGCAGTTACCATTGACTACTAAGTAGTCTACATACAGCTAAGCAAACTTCTACATATTCTGCTCGTGGCACTTACAGAGTCTGTGCAGAAGAATATTGCTCTCATAAACGCTGCAGATCGGCATAAACTGAGCTCTGTAGAGCCAGCTCTGTGCTTACCGATAGCTTGAATGAGACAAGAGGAGGCAATTGCCTGGTTCGCCTCCTCCTATTTTATTATTACTTCCACTACAACAAACATGATCCGTGCTTCACATAATTGTCAAATAATAGTTCGCCGGCGGCGCGTGGGAGCTAAACTAACTGACCTCTCTTTTATCCTGTCATCTGTTAATGTCCATGTTTTCACACACGTTTGCACGTTTTCACCCGCCCTGATCAGGACTGCTGGAGCTGGGTTTTTACGGCCAGATGCCCTTCCTGACGCCAACCAAATAAATAATTATCTAGCACAGGATTAGCAGCCAGCGACACTTGTGTGTTTTAACAGCCTTGCTGAAGGGCCGGTAACGCCTGATTTCATAGTTGCAGGCGCAGGGACTTGAACCCTGGTCCTCTGGACTTGACGTCCGAGCCCTTAACCACTACACCACAGCGCTTCACTGTGAGATGGGAGATGGCGGCGCATGGGAGATTGGAAACAAACAAGCACTTAACAATAGCAGAATAGCACCAAAGCGTTTTGTCAGCACTCCCCCTCCCTCCCGGTCGCCAGTTGTCCATGAAAAAAAGAGGCCTCCACCACGGCGCTGTACAGGGGCCTCCAATAAGGTCAATCTGACTCTGGGCTGGGGGGGGGGTGAGTTTTCCCCCGTTCATTTAAAGTCTGTCTATGCCCCTGTCTGTACCTTTTAGCATCATTGCACTCAGTGACATAGCGACTAGCGATCAACCTTCACTAACAGAACGCTCAATTTAAGAGCTTTTATCTAATCAATACAATAGTGCAATTCCTCTTTGGGGAAGTTTTCCGCTTTTCACCTGGTTTTAAACCAGTCACTGCAGAGCCACGTTGATTACAATGCATGAATTGTGCTCAAGCAAATATTCATTGCTGAACATTCCTCATTGACATCATATGCATCAGAAAAATTCACCAACGCATGTCAATTTAAAGAATTCATCAGTCTATTTTTGTACCACGACCTTTACACTTCTAATAACTTTCTCTCAATAGAGCCCTCATCACAAATCATAGCACTGGCGTCCGTTCTCAAAACAACATAAATCCTCTTCTTTATAGGGTCGATCTCTAGAACCCCTGCAGGCCGGGGAACAAAAAATTGACTTGGAGCTCAGAGCTCCACGGGCAAGTCGCAAAAAGCGACTAAAGGGGGAGCGATCCTGTGCCAGCTCTTCTGCACAGAACCAGACTGCATATATAGTCTTAGTGGCAGTGCTAAACTCAAAAAAACAAGCTCTCTCTCTAGATGGTGACTTTAAGTCGGTACGGTTAACCCTTTCCAGGCGGTCGTACCTTTTCGAGGACCCCAGCGAAGCCCTCGCGGTCGCAGGTGAAGGGCATCTGGTGGATGAGCCCGGTGGTCGCGCTGACCGTGGCGACCATGTGTGCCAGGGTGTCCGGCTTCACTGCACAGCAACCAATCAGCACGCTACAACCTAATTTCTTTTCACATAATAAAACATCCATTGGTTACACAAGCAAAATATATAGATTTTTTATTCGCTACATATACAGCACAAAAAAACAAAGCACGAAGAGAATGTGACCAGTTTCGGCTGGCATTCTTAATACTAGTACAACTCAAATTGTTCTTATTTACATCAATATCTAAATTCACCACTATAGTCTGAACCAGCTCAAGCGATCATGACCTCCATAGTGGGTGTCAAAAAGAACAAAGATAGGAGGTACCCAACAAGTCAATACAACTATGATCCAACTAATTGTCATGCCCAAGGCTGCCTTGAGGTAACTATCCCGGTTGGACACGTGACACATTGGGAGGCATTGATGCGTCACCGAGGTCGGTCTGTGCTATCTCCAAGCGTCGCACGGTTTCCATGTAACGTCACACCGAGGCTATACATGTATACATTGGCTACTACACATATAATGTCTGACACTGGCATTGATCTGGACGGCGTTGAATTGATCCCTTACCTGTGGCGTGTTAGAGACATGCACCGCACACGACGGAATATTATGCCCTACTACACTGAATCCATAATCAATCATTTAATAATAATATTCTTTTCATACTCAAACTACCTTTTGATAAATCTAATTTAATATCCGTTCAAATGGCACCGCCAATAGAGCATAGGATACATGAAAGCATGGACCTTCATTGTGCCTATTTTCTTTCGCCCGATTTCTATAATTTCACATCAATAGTTTCAGTATACACAACGTAGACAGCTTAGAAAATAAAAATGAAAAAATGACACACAACTAATGCAAACAAATGAAGCATACATTCAGAAAGGCACAACTTGTTTATCCTCTCTTTCCTATCGGTTCAATTCAACCAATAATTGATCGACCATCGAAAGTTAACTAGAAAAGAAAGGGTTGCAGAAAGTGTGAGAAGGCGGAGGAAAGTCTGAGAGATGACGCTCACTCCTAAGTCCGCTGTCGGAGATGAGGACAAGCTCGTACTTGCACGCGTTGTACGCCTTGAACATGTTCTGGATCTTGGGGTTGATCCCGATTTTCGACGCCCCTGCAACAACGCCATCCACAACAGAGTTGTAGGCCTACAACATGTATTAAATTTTGAGGTTGATCCCGATCTTAGACGCTCCTATAAAAACCACAACAACTACAGAGTTACGAGTACACTACAAACACGTTCTGAATCTTGGGACTGATACCATCTTGAACACTCTTTCAACAACAGCAATATCCCAATGTAAACGTTGCTGTTCAGTTGGCAGAGTTAATGCAGGCATATATCTTTAATCTCCAAGGTTTAAGCCTGGAGGGATCAAACCTTCTGCTTTCACATTTACAAAGTACAAATTTATGATACGATCAGCTTATAAATCTGCTTCTTTATGAACTTCTGATTCTTGAAACTTTAATGGAAAACATCCCTTAGCGCAACCTGCACGAGCACAAAAATTAGCTGCAAGATAAACCGCTTAGCCGTTACAGCAAGATAATTAATGACATGCATGCAAAAAAATAATAACCCAAATCAGGAAAACCTTAGAAAAACTTGGTCTGGAATTTCATAATCTGGTTTTAGCACCGTACACTCACTCCATCGTTTCATCAGATTCTGTTCACCGATTCTGTTCCGTTCCATTATTTAGCAGCCTGCAAGCCAAACTGCCACCCACACCCTAATCATTATCATAAATTGTGCCCGCAGTAGATACAGGAAGAAACACTCTTCTCCAATTACTCCACCTCTCTATAACTGACGCTTGATACCTGGCTGCTACCATTAATCATTACAGCAGAGGCTCCAGCGAGCCTGCTTTGCTCACAGTTCATTACAGCACCCGGGCGAGAATTTTAATTAGACAAACGCAGGTTTTTTAACGATCTGCAAATCGCTCTTGATAAACATTGTATTGGCTCTGTGATATCGAACAGCGCCGCAGCACAACCAGTGCGAAATGAAACGATCGAAACTGATCTTGAGCTGAGAGACGAGATCATTGATTGACTGAGAAAATAATACAGATCCCCTCATCATAACAGACATATAATCATTCAGAAATAAGAACAATTCAAAAGATAACCTTAAATTACAAATTAATCGAATATCGTATTGTATATTAAATCGTGCATCGTGTCTATCTCGTGTACATAATATATATAGTGTACGTGTAGTAGTATATGCGTGTAGTGAGAGTGCAACGTCAAAATGTTATGTCGTGCCAACATGGCATGACATAACATCGTTTGCTCTACTCAAACGAGTAGAAGCGCCGAGTAGAGCATGTCTAAAACATAGTTATCAAAGAAAGTATATCGAGGCTATTTGAATAATTTAGTTGAAGATTCATTTTTACTTCTGTATTATCATGGGGTTATCTGTTCCGCCCCCCCCCCCCCCGCGCTACCTTTTAGGATTATTATTATTATTATTATTATTATTATTATTCTACCAGAACCCCACAGGCCAGAATGTGTATCGCGCTATCATGTATCTAATCCAGCCTTCGGCGCTCACTGTGCAGCGTGTATACTACCATTGACCAGTGTTGCCACTGCTTGCAATGCACTACCAGATTCAGGAATATTCACCTGCATGACGGCTCTGATTTTTAACACAATTTCCAGATGCCTCCGCTTATTTTTCAGACAAAAACGCACTTTAGAATGAATTCTTGAGATATTTTTTGCAGAAAAAAACTCAAAATTGGAGCTACGTGTGCTACGTGTGGTTCGGCCGCGACACCTTACTCAGAATATACAAATGAGCCACAGGGTTGAGTGATACCGCTGCCACATCCAGCCGCCAGCAGCCGCGCACAGCTGCAGTGCTGCAGCCGTCTCGAATGCGGTATCCCATAAAGTAGCGTAACCCGATACGGGCGGAGATGACTCGAAGTCCATTTACGCAGCGCCGCCGCCGCGCAGTGGTGGTTGCGGCAGGTTTGTGTTGGAACGTTACTACGACGACATAGCTGTTGAACCAGACAGCCTGTATTATTGCAACGACCGGTCTATCTCATGAAACGTGACACAAACGACCTGCCTCAGTTATTGGAGCCCAGGCAAAACCGGGCAAACCGTATGCTACCGGAGAGAAACGCTGCGATACACAGTAGCGCAAAACATTCATTAGGATGCGCGGGGACTTCTACGCGCTGCAGAAATTAACCGCTCAACCACAAAACTGCCAGTTCTGCTGCCTATTGCACAATCGCACAACATGGCAGGGTGATATGTGGCCTATGATTCGGATGAAGAGAAATTAGGTTGTATTAATGTATTGTTCCCGCAATAGGCGACAGTTTGGCCAAATTCAATGCTCGTATCTAGATAGGCAACGATACTAACAAATGCATTCGTGTCGTACAATGACAGCGTCACTTACAGCGGCAAGACACAACCAGGACATTCTTTTGAAAGATTTCACGCAGCGCATTCCCCGCTAGTTAATTAATCATTCATCAGAGTACGCCTGCTAACAAAGAGATGCGAAGAGAGAAAATAAAGAAGAAGAAAATCCCATTGCAATCGGCCTCATTTTTAATCAACCGAAAAACGATCCCGAAAAGACACACAACCTCCAGCACCTGACAGTCCAGCACCTGACAGTCGGCAACTTATAAACGCTGCAGCCAAGTCCGACATGTGATGCAAACATGTGATGCAAATCATGCATCATGGAAAGATTAGACCGCCTGATTTCCCCACAGCATGGCGCTAGATCTAATTGGCGCAAGGCGCCTAGATATACTCTAGTTGGAGTGGTGGCTAGTAAGTAACGCCGGTTGCGAATTAGTCATGGTGGTAATTTAGGCCGAGTTGTTCAATAGCCAGTTATTTGAAGCGCAGTTGAACGATCTAGGATTATTTGAATGACTCCCCAATATTGGCTTGTTATTCAAACAATCCTGGATCGAATTTGCGATTTGTTCTACGATTATTTAAAATCAAATAACTCTCTATTGAACAACTGGCCTCAGTGATGACTCGCCTATCGAACCAATGAAGATAATGCAATTTTTGTACTTTCAAAACATCTTCATTTTCGTGTGCATATTCCATGTTCCGCACTATTCAGTCACGCAGGCGACATTTATGGGAGATTAGGGCATGCAATGCCAATGGAGCTATATCAAAAGTTACCAATTGTATTACTAATCATCCAGTATTTACTTGTTTTCAAATCCCCCACAAAAAGGACTACTCGTCGCGTATATTCAATTAATTATTTACAATAATAATATAAAAAATCATTTTCGCAACGCCGCTATTCCATCGCTCTCAAAATTCCCAGATCAAAATGAAAGCGTGACCTATAAATGTTTTAGAAAGATTTTTAAGCAAGACGTGTTAATAAAGTTACTCCACCGGGATAACTGTTAGCCCATGAAATGCATGAAAATTGAGTATTAAATGCATAATTTTTTTCCATAATTCCTCGTCGCTCCTTTTGTCGCTCCAAAGGAAAAGCGAGCTATATCATCTCAACACGCTCTGCATTATAGATGAGGGACGGATGGGGGGGAGGGGAGGGGATCAGCAGGGACGCGGAGGCTGCAAGTGGTGGGGGGGGATGAAAAACGAGTGACACGCCGCAGAGACTGCAGTCTAGTTTAGAATCACATGGCAACGGCACACTGCATCTCCGCTTGTGGACAAATAGGAAGGAATACAGGCAGGCACGCAAGCATACATGCAGGCAGACAGGCACAGAGGCTCGCACGCATACAATTGGCATAAGTGTGTAGCATATCCTACTGTTGAACTAACCAAGGTCAACAACATGGATCCGTTGGGTCGTTGACCCTGATAGCCATGTCTGAATGTGGAAGGCAGCGAGCTGAAACATCTCAGTAATTGAATGAAAGAACAGTGCTTAGATACACAGGATACAAACTAATTCACTAATCCCCTAATCATCAGTTAGACCACAATTATTGGACACCTAGTCCTTCTAGTCATCCTAGTCGAGTCTGCCTATTTTCTAATAGCTGACTCACTCAATATACAAGACAGTAGGTCAGAATGCTTTACACTCAAATATTGAATACAGGATATGTGGTCATCAGGCCTCTTCATCCAGCATGCCACAACCAAGCAATGATATTAAAATACTTTTTATCTACAACTCAACTAAAGAGTAATATTATTTCAGGATCCACGCTGCGAATCTGATAAAAATAAAAAATCTAATACCGAATGTCATTGGGGAATGCAAAAACTGACGATCCATTAAACAAATAATAATACGAAGGTTACTAGTGTTAGCAAACATGTCGGACCTGTTCAGGACTTGACAGCCTAGAGTGTGCTACCACCCTAATCTCATGCTACTCCCTCATACCAGAGAAGGATGCCACCACACATCAAGCATTGCTCAGAAGCATGATAACGCTCAGTTCTCGATGATACCATGGGCGCCAATGTTTGTAGGAAGTCAAGATAGGCTTTCTATAAGCAATGGCCAATTTCTAGATTTCTAAGCGCAAGACAACAGCGCTAGTACCGTTCACGGCTGGTCAGAGACCCTACAGTTCAACGATCTGTCTCAAGTGAACTTATCATCCCAGGAGGCCATGTTTCATAGAAATCAACTGTTTTTGCAGTGATCTAACATGATTTATCAAGCCTAGTTCTTAAACCATACTCCATAAATATTTGTAAGCGAGCAAGGTAATGTTTCTGTACAACCTTTACGTTCTCTCTAAGGAACAATTCACAATTCTTCACTACTATTGACTTTTGGCTGCTCAAATTTGAGCAATAAATTTCCCACCGCCCACTAGCAGATTAATGAAAGAATGGCAATTAATATTAGAAGCGAATGGCACGCAAGGAACACATGAAGCAGCAGGGTCATAAAGGAAACTATTCTTGAATGTGCAGACTGGAAACTCTAGCGCCCACCAAGCCTCTCATCATCAACAAGAGCTGATGTTCAACAGAACCAGGCAGTGTCAATATAACCCCCCCCCCCAAGCAAACTCACTGCAGTGATTGCTTAGCAGGTCGCCATGAACTTGAAACACCAAAGGGAGAATAGCCCATATTTCTTCCTCCATGCCAACCAGCATCTAATACATCTGATTTTTATGTCTACTATGTATCCCAGATATAATTTACATCCCGAATCGTTCGGATACGGTTATTAAAACAATTCAGTACACTAATATATTTTTATTACACCAGAAGGTATTTCTATTCAAAAATCAATCCGTTCAACATCAAAAGGATTAGTTAATGCTAGAATTCCAGCGCAGTGAGATTCCTTTTTGTGTGTCACGTAATCTTGGTGCAGAACCAAGCGAGCCAGTAGGTCACGTGACACAAAATTAATATTTCATGTCTTGCGATTGGATACAGGCAACAAAAGGCTCGCATCAAACTGTGCTATGACGGCTTGTGCAAAATTACGCATAGGTTTAAAGTTTAACACTAATATTCATACTCGACGTTTTCTGAACCCACTTGATATTGATATAAGCAAAAATAAGCTACAGTTTCGCACCCATTAATTCTACAATAGAATATTTAATTTAACCGCAACAATGTAGAGTAATAACGTAATGCGTAATCAGAAATGCGCATGAAACAGACATTCATCATCAATCTTGTTCACACTGAAATTCAAACTGCTTTCAGAGTAACCTTTAGAGAATTTTGGAGAATAATACTGTTTGATTGCGTTTGATTTGTTCATAGATTTTAAGTACATTATTCGACTAACCACAAAGCATTGTTCACTCTCGACTCGAGGCAGACATATATTTTATACACCGCTGTCTCCCCTACTGTCATGAGTCAATCTAAACATTCAGAAATGAATTCAAACATAAATTAAACGAGAACCCCAATCATCGAATCATCGTAATACCGGTGGCACGACTTACTTTCAACAATAGGCTACAACAGTTATAAATCTATTTATAACTGATTTATAGGCCAACTGGAAAACCCATTTATTTTCCACCGATCATCAAGTATATAAACATAGACTGAGGAGTGTTGATCACGAAACTAGACAGCCTATTCATTTTAAATATAATGATGGCAATGCAACAGATCAACCATATAAAATCGAGATGCAATAATTATTCTTAAACCAGCGAGTCTTAAGTGATTTCTTTACATGTTTGAACATTTAATAGTAGCCTAAAGTATGCGATAATAAGCATTTAACTGGTTATCGACAGTGCTATGTACTAGCTTTGGATAAAAAAAAATCCTGATTTGAATTGTACCAGTGGGGCATTCGTTGCCATTTAGGATTGTTAAATGCACATCGTTATTGGCTTTAAAAGCTTCGCAGATGTATCTTGTAATTTTGCAAAATTGCTGAAGCGATCGACTGAATCTTATCAATTCTTTTATTGTTTTTGATATAATTGACATTTAAAAGCAATATCAATATTATACTTATGGGATCCTAAAAAGTGGTGCAAAACCATACTGTTAGGCCACCCTTTTCGTGCCTGCATGCTACATTTCACTGTCGCTTTGTGAGTGTGTGCGCTTGCAGCCAAATAAAATTTAACAAAGTGGATATTAATTTCAAGTTTAGTGTCAACAAAGCAATTATTGGTACAGGATGTATGACCACTGACCTGTTTCAACCGTATAGGACCTATGCTCCAATCAAACGTTCATTGATGTGCGAACTGCAGGCTACGATTATGAATTAATTATAAATTCAAAGCCGGTGACGCCGGCGCCACACGCCAACAAATCTAAGTTCATTTTGTCACGTGACACAAGTGTTATATGTGAGCTTACACGCGCAAAAGGAACTGTGACAGAGCTGCAAGACTTCGAACCTTGAATACGCTCCCATAATTTAATTGATTATGCCCCAAAAATCTAAACTTCAAATCTTTCAGCCTCCACCTCCAATACATTTTCTATCATAGAGGCGAAACGTTGAACATATATAATAAGTAGGTGAACTATTAACATCATTCACATCTTCATTTAAAAACTGATAGCCAATACCAGGAACAAGCCGGATAACAATTCAAAACTTTCAACCAGGAATCACCGGTAAATTTCAAACGGAACAACGCTTGTCGGGCTGATAGTCATGGCGCATTAGGCACGATCACGATCACATCATGAGCGTATCATCAAGACATCACAAGAATCTTTTTATACCGGCCAACACTCCCGAATTCGTTCACAAAATATCAAAAACACCGTCTCATTACAGTTAGAATAAAAAAATTATGTTTGACACCGAGGGTCTCTGACTGACCTATGAAGAGTTGGGCGTCGACAGAAGGATACTTGGCGATAAGACTCTTCACGATCATGATCGCTGGTTCCGCCTCATCCTCCACACAGAACATCAACTGAAACTGGAGCAAACACAAACACTTTCACATTCACACTATAACTATGCACACCGATTTCTTCAATCAAGCATTACAATTAAATCGGAGGTCAAGACGTCATCGCACCCAATCAGCAGATTGAAAGCTCGATCTATGATCTATTCAATATCACAATCAATGGTAATTCTGAGATTAGTCTCGGATTCAAATTTTAACACTGGATGGAAAAATTTGGCATACGATCACCTGAAATTCAGAATACACAGATAGAATACGATATAGATTCAGTAATCATCCGAATGCCGCATAGCCCGCAGCTAAATTTGAATAAATCAAATGCCTAGCAAGAAAACTATATCATAAATGTTAATGCATTAATAATGTTAATGTAAATGTTGCTCTTCTTTAATTGACTCAGCAGTTTTGTAATCTCCACTATTCTTTTTGCATTAACCTAGTACTACTTTTTATATTTCTTTGCATGTTTTTATGATCGCAACCATCACCCCAAACCCTAGGCATAATAAAAAATCTTCCTCCATCCAACATGCAAATTAGAGAGCCAAGATGGACGGGCGCAGATTTCATTTTCACACGCCGCTATGCCGGAGCATAGCTTGGCAGTGTGCAAGCGAATAACGCCTTCACAGAACAAAGGCCTTCCCGCGGGGTGTCACAGACAGCGGACTGAGCAGAGGCGTCCACAGAAATAATATTGACAGACAAGGATGCGGGATGTGGCAGCAAATAAAGGAAGACCTAACGATAGAGGCGCCATGTAAAAGGATGTAAGGCAGAAAATGATCGATATCGTTTGGGTAATGTGATGTGTGTGGTCTATAATGATCGTATTATCGACGATTTAGAGACAGGCTCAGGCTATCGAGTATCAAGTAAGCCTATATATCTATCAAAAGGTCATTGCAAGCGGAGCATATTTATAGACTTCCTTAATTAGAAACTGAGCTAAACAGTGGAAGAACATAGGTCTCAAATAGCATTATCTGAGCAACATGTTACATGTTATACTATATATGACAGTTTTAGTACCGTTATCAGGCTGTTTTATGGGCGTATGTGTACACAACCACACATCCTATTACACCACGCGACTGCTGATATCCGGCTCATTAAATAAAAGCATTAACTCCATCTGATCATTGAACAACAACTTGTACGCGTACGCACTACTTAAATATATTACATAAATATTAATAAGCATTATATAATAATTGCGATCATTGGACGTCACTTAATTCGGCATAGAAGCTGTAAAGTCATTGGTCACCAGTCGCTGCTTTAATTACAACATTACAATCCGAATGAGAGATCAAAACAAAGATAGAAACTACACAGCATGCGGCGGACACACAACTAGCACATAAAAAACACGGCGTCAACTATTGTCAACTGTGTGAATAATATCCTGCCGCATGCAGTAAACCCAATTTTTTATTGACATAACACAGCAGCGGGTGGATGGTGAATGAAAGGCAACGCACGAGCGCCTATGTTTGCTGTTCACCGACAGCGATCGTTGAACTAACAAGTCTGCCTGCTGAACGACTGCAATACTTAAAAGAAGGGCGACGGAATGCTGGCACTATTCGCAGGCCATATTCAGTCTTCGAGGTATTAGCGGCCGCCCCACTCAAACCTATTATAATACTCCCAAATCGTGTTCACTGGCCACGCAGTATAAAACTGACACTCCTCGGCAGCGGTTACTTAGAAGCTTGAATGCTTCACTTACTTCCTGCCGCCGTTGGCAGGATTTTGAATAGCATTATGTAGACAGAAAATAATGCAGAGCTGCCAATAGCGCTACACGATAGGTAGGCGTATTTAACATTGTCACCACAGCCATTCATATTTCAATGAATATAACAAAGTCATCTTCGTTTCAATCCAGTAGAGATTCTCAGGGGTGTGATTTGAAACTTGACGGAGCTCTATAAAATCTGCTCTTCCCTGATGCAGGAAATCCCCAATAATGCAAAAAATAGGCCTCGATAACACAGTCGCACGGCACTTATAGCAGACCTAGCGATTAGCAGGCCCACCAACATCTTGATCAACCCCTGCAAGCTGGGGAACTAGGAGACGGCTTGCAGCCCAGTGTCGTCAAGTGTATATATTCTGGCAAAAAATATCCCTAGATTGCATATTTTGACGAAAATATCCTAAGCTCCATTGTAAAATGCATCGTTTAACAAAAAAATACCTACAGATATCTGGGAATAACATTAGAAATTAAGGGCCTGTTTCTCAAAATATCTTCTAAGGCGAATTTTAATCTTAAGAAGTTCTTAACAAACTCTTCGGCAAATTCTGTTCACAAATTCACATTGGAAACTCTGCACCGCACAAACCAAATGATGACGTCATGGCGTCATGTATAAAAATTTTCAAATCTGATTTAGGATTGAGTTTAGGCAAGCTTTGAGAAATAGACTCCTGATTCCGAAATCACTGCAAAATTCAAAAATATATCCGAAGCAATGGCATCACTGCGAGTCCCTACCCGCAAGTACTCCATGGTGAAAAAGGTCTCGAGGTTGGTAAAGAGATTCGAGTCGATGCCCTTGAGGGGCTTGATGACTGACACGCCGGGCACCGTGTCCTCCGCGCACAGACTCTGCACCGGCCGATGCAGCTTGCACTTGCTGCGCAAAACACACCGCACATCAACACCAGCATACACTAATGTGACGCTATAATATGAAACCATAATAAGAACCAAACCACACACATCTTATACAAACATAAATTTACAATTAGGCTCAACAACTGTTACAAGTAGGCATAACAAAATATAAAAAATAGTTAAATAATATAAATTAGCTACATTTTTGATTAAATTTTAAATATTAGGCACCAAAATTTATGTACGCATGCCCTGAAATTATAAATGTTAGCTGAAATACGAAACACTCATTATAGAATAAAACCACAACCATGCGTATTTTAGAACAAAATCTCTAAACATATTACAAACATATTACAACTTAGAAGTATGGTAAGCATATATAATAATATCTAAAAGAAATACCCTAGTTCAATAAAATAGTCAC
Organism: Chamaedrilus cognettii; assembly: GCA_034695025.1. Lineage (NCBI taxonomy): Eukaryota > Metazoa > Annelida > Clitellata > Enchytraeida > Enchytraeidae > Chamaedrilus > Chamaedrilus cognettii. The sequence continues at coordinate 21,168 of JAQIWG010000749.1, forward strand.
ACAACTCATTTACATATGAAATTATTGCAATTCTGTAAGATCAAAAATTTGACATTCACCAGGATATCAGGGATGCATGCTGTCTACGTAATTATGCTGGACTTCATAACTGTCACGCTGCGAGTATGTAGTCAGCCCAACAACAGTGCTCTGGTTCCCTGACTGATTTTTTGTCTACAGTCCCATGGTGGAGGCACATTCACACAGACCACAATCATATTAGCAGATTGACCATACACCCAACTGAGATTAAGTCATAATTTCACAGTACATATTCTCTGTGACCGAAACTACATTCAATTCATTCACTCCTCTAAATACAGCGGTTACTGATTCATTGCAACTTGGACCCGTTTAACGGCTCTACATTTTTTATTAGATCTATTACTCATTGGGGACAATATTAGAATCTATCCTTTATCAGAACGGCCCGGGTAAAGAATTCAAGCGCTTAGCTTGAACTTACATGTAGCTTAAGCTATTAGTCATTGGCACGGCGTCAAGGTGAATGGATCCGGAGCGTGGGTAAACACTAAACGATCCCAGGTGAAGAATTCTAGCATCAGGAAGTAGCATCACCACATCTGCAAAAAACTTTCAGCTGTCCCTCATTGGCCACATAGCTCTGTGTGATTAATGTAATAGCACCATTGATGCGAGTTCAAATAGAAATTCAACGCAGGAAAATCCCCCCCGTGTGTTAAGTTACCCCTATCCTAGTTTAGTGTAACAACGCAAAATGTACTGAGCCTAGTTCCGAGACGCTCATTGGCCCAAACAACCGGAAAACTCAGTTCTTCCTTCTTGACAATGACCAATCAGAATGCTATCCCGCTCCGTAAACATTCCACAGATTCAAATACAAATGCTTACATCAGCCTTAATGCCAAGCCGCCAGTCAACTACATGCCTACAATACCCGCATTCCATTAAAAAAGCATACACTGTAAACACATCCAAATCTGCAGAAAGGAGTCCAACAATGCGCCGAGTGTGTATCATAATCCTATTCTGAAATACAAATACAATCCTGTGTGCCTAAGTTGTGAAGTAGGATCGGCAAACAATACTAACGCTATATCGCTGTATCGTTAAGCTTATCCAACAACGTCAGATGAGACGTGATTGAACTCAACTAAATTATGTATTGTCAGACACGCTCAAGTGTATTTAAAGTGTATTTCATAATGGTATACAGGTAATTTTATTACCTTAATACAATGTATGCGTCCGGCATTAAGACTTCAGAGGAGCGTGACGACAAACCGTTAAGACAACACACAGGTTTGTGCATGAATAACATCCACATATGACCTGATTCAACTGCACCGACAAAAAGATGTAAGTAACAACAAGATCTAGGCCGGCTCACATGATTGATTACATAACTACACACACGCGCGCGCTTTGAGGTCGCATTACTCGCTTACCCAGGGGTAGGCTATTGGCAGCCATGGACACCCGCTCTTCATTTTCACATCTACCATGTAGTCCCTAGATTTTCATTATGTTCTTTTCTCAAAACATGCCCCAGCCATCTCAGTCGGTTTCTTCTCATATAGCACAGAACTAACCACAGTTAGCAGCAATATCGATAGTACCAGAAGCGACCGCACAGGCAGCAGCGGTGGGAGCAATATATAAGCACATCATGGACTATATGCTACTGAATATATGGCACGCCACTGAATATAGGGAGGGCCGAGGGCGAATAACAAGCCAGCCAGAGCTGGCTACTCCGACCTGGGGAGTTGGACCCAGAGTTTGCTTAATTGATGCCTTGCCTCCTAGGATGGGTCTAGATTTGTGTGTGATAGGCCCTTGTAGACTGGACCGATGTCATCTTCTCCTTAATCGATTAAATATCAGTTTAATTGCATCTCCTCCCCTTTAAGGCCTCTTCGCTCCTGATACCCCTCGTGGAGTCATGGTACGCAAGGGCGTAATACGATATCTGTGGCTGCAAGCGTCCAACCTGTGCTATAGCACAAAAATGGACGGAAAATAGGCCAGAAAAACGGAAATGATGCTGACAATGATAATATATTTACACACTGCATAATATACATTAGGTAACGAGCGTAGAGCTGAAATGCCCGCTTACCAACCAACCAACACTGCTCAGGCTATTCGATCCATCTCGGTGCTTCAAGATCTGGTTTTTGACTGTATCTCAGCGCAAGCTTTTACAGTGTGGAGGGGGGTGGGTGGGAGGGACAAAATCATTGGGGGGCCAGCAATTAAAACATTTTTATTCGTGGTTAAAAAACTGAAGCGTCCGGAATAAAAATTGGAAAAGCCACGCCCCCCCCTTGCCTCCCATAGCGCCAAGCCTGCTCCATCTTGAGCAGCGAAACGGTCCTACTAAGCCAACAGTTGCCGTTGTATTCGTTTAGACTAGAGACTAACGAGAATAATACTAATTTACAGCAAACGAGCATGCCTGTTAATTAAAAGATCACTGACATAATGACATTCCATCGCCAGCGCAGGGTCAACGCGGCTGTATACGGGAGAGCTCGTCTGTGCTACAAGGACTATTGGTTGAGTTACATGGACGAGCATGATCGATGAAGCAGAATAGCTGCGGCGTCTGCCAGGCAGTAGTAGCGCTCAATGCCCCCTCCCCTCCCACTTCTCGCCGGTCACGCCCCTCCACCCCCCCCCACCCTCCCAGGAGGCACAGGGCTAGCAGCAGCCTGCATCTGCGTCTCAGGCCTTGAGACTGCAGGCTGGCCCGCTGGGGGGTGATGCTCTATATCTATCCCACAACCACGCTCGCCGCTAGATACAAGCACCACGGGACGGCGAGGCGCAGAGAGGTGAATAGGAAACAGGGGGCCAGGGGCAAAATGCAATCTGGGCGGCTGGGCTTTAAGCAAGCCATACAAACCTCGTGACTTAATCGTCATTAACCTCTGTGAATTAGTTGAGGGTTAGTTTAGAGCTAGGTAAGGGTTAGATTAGGGTGTCATACTCAATTAGGTTTGAATATCTTACTTATTAAACTCTGAACTTTTTGATTGACAGATGTATGGCAGTATCCTATTAGCTGGTATGAAGCTCAACCTGGCTGCATATTCATACCCGGGAAAAATATGCATTATATAATCAATGCACAGCAGTAGATTTATATGTGAACAGAAGGAAAATAACGCTTAGTTAAACAATAATTGTCCAAATAAAATCTATACAGGTTCACAAAAGCAACGAATCACAAAGCAATATCCTTTCAAACAGAATGCCATAACACATCTAACTATAGCCAAGATTGAAGACGATCTGGGGGGTGGCGGTTCAACCCCCAAACTCCCGCGATAAATCCAATCCTGAGACTAGATCCTAAGCAAAGCAAGTTATTCAGGGTCTGCCCCGTTATACAGATCATAATCCACAGCTGAAGATCGATCTAACACCCAGCACAGTCAATGAACAAGGCTCAGAAACATCTGGAATATTGTTTTGTAACAGTAACATTCAACACCCTACTAATGATACTCTCACTGCCCTGGAGCTGTCTGGTCCAATCCCTAATCTTCAACTAATGCCACCGATAAATAGTATGCAGTACAATAACAAAGAATACAATGCAAACAATACAAAAGAACAATAATTATACATGTCATTTATGTGGTTAGTAGGCTTGTTGCCTAACATCTATAGCACATAAATAAATTTAATCTGTTCAAACTCTCAAAATGCATACATGTCAAGGTAAGAGCGTAATAATCCCAGGAGAGCCTAGTTTACGACTAATCGACAAATTCAGGCAATACGGATAATAAATACTTCACCAAATCACTCACGATCGCATCTCTTCAGTTTTTTTCTTCAAAAATTTTACTTTCACAAACCCTATCGATAAGTTTTAAGCAGCGCCTGAATGTTATTCTGTAGAACGTCAGCCAGCGACCTAACGGGTTCATAGTGCTCCACATCCTGACTACAGCAGTGCAAGTGTCAGCAGGCTGGGGGAGGAGCGCAACAATTGCCCAATGATCGCCTGAATGCCTCCTTTACAACACGCTCCGCGGTCGATGATCTTGCGAGCGCTCGTCTGCATTTTTATCATTTTTATCCAGGGCACACTCGTGGTCTTGAGACTGCAGTCAACCACTCGGCTCCACACTGAGTATGCAGACCACGTAAGAGCATTACATCATAGCATTGGATTGGAATTTATCACGATCAACAAGTAGGAGTGAAAAAATTATCCGAAATCCAACTGCCCTTAAATTGCAGCAAGTGCAAAACTAGAAAACTGTCAAGAGACGAAAAACTCTCGTTAGAGTTCATCAATTATTCCATTAATCAAGCCTCAGCGTGATTCTAGTCATCGAGTCAATGCTGAACATCGGCGTAACCTCGTTCATAGGTGTAACCTCATTCATAGTGTAACCTCGTTCATAGTGTAACCTCATTCATAGTGTAACCTCATTCACAATTCAGTGTAATATTGGGTCATAGGCAGTGACAGTGCATTGCTCCACCACTGAACCCACTCAAAAGCATTGTATCCTATACACAGCACAACACTGATCCGATCGTCTCAACTCATATAAATGAGTTATAAACGATCGCCTCAACTCAAAAATAACAGTAGATAGGATGTGTTGCAGGCCATGAGGCGAGTAAGCGCCCTTATAATGCACGACAAGACTGCCACACATATTAATTGCATCAACTATCACGTGATGTACTGCATAGAGTGTGAACACACATCGGCGATACGCAACACGCCGCACAGCTGTTGCACTATTCAGTTAACTTCAGCGTGTAATGACGATACTGGCCTGACCCACTTTTAAACCAAGCAGGACGTGTGGATGTCTGAAAGTTACCATTATGCATATTTGACTGAAGAACAGCTGCTCAACACTGGGTTTAAATTTCATGTTCCAACAACCATAGCCGTTTTGTGCCAATCTGGTGAGGAGCGTGGCGTCTTAAGCCCAGGCTATGCAAAAATGGACAGCAATAGGCTTTTTTGAAAATTTGGCTTGTTGCGGCTCGAGCTCTAGATCTACAATCAATGTTGTAGTCGTAATAATAATATCGGGCTTAGAGTCCGTTTCGGCGTCGAAAGACGTCATAGGGGACCTTTTTTGAACCCAAGGACCAAATTTGAAACCCAAGAACCAGCGTGACGGCATGGACCAGTAGACTTTAATTAAAACAATTACAGACCAGCATTCGACCGAACGCTTTAATCCATTTCAATCAGTCACGGCTAAACGTCCATTTTTACGCCTGTCCCTGACGAAAAGCGGCTCATTCCCCATCACACACGTGCCAACCTGCATAATGTAATTGGAGAAAAAAACTCTTGATGGATGGTATTGCCAATGCGGACGCAGCGCTGCGTTGACCGCTAGACACACTGAGGCCTCGATTCGATCGATAAACTAAGGCGCAGAACAGAGGGCAGCAGCCGCAGGGCTAAGAAGAAAAGTCCACCCAGATGAACCCCTCAGCTTCAACGAACATGCTCAATTATTCCACACATCGGTAAGTCCATACAGTGTGATTAAGGAAATCGTGTCATATGTTAACGCAAGGCAACAACATGTTATTAAGGTCAGGGACTTATGGTTAATAAAGATGCATGATAATCACTATATGACACGTTATAAGATGCACGCATATGTGACACACGCTACATGTATATGCGACACAGGCTATCTGACAAATATTACAGGACACAATCTATGCCATTTGATACACGCTATGCGATACGCTATGTGCCACATACTATATGAATATGACACATGCTACACGTGACATATGCTATGTGAAACAACCATACGATCAGAACACCGACCTCTTCGTGCAAATAACAATAATAACTGTGTCTTAAATGTCCTTGTTCACAGTCCAACAACCATTGTTACATGGTCCACTGATCGTCTCTAAGCCTGCGTTGGCCGCCATATACAAGCGCCGCCGCCAGTCAGTTACAATTTCTCTGCAACCAGCCATGCATCCATCATCGGCCTATAGAGGACAACGCCCGTTTAGTTCCCGCCACCCGTGCGCTCGTTCAAGCTCGCCGCCACGCTGCCACGCCGCCACGCTGCCACGCACGCCGGGGAGCACAGCGTGGAGCAGCGGGCTGCATGGGGTCTGGACACAGAGTCCGACTGAATGTTTATTGATCGACGGCGACGAGCCGGCAGGGGCCTAATGGAGGGCATCCAGCCTACACAGGGGCCTACTGCACGGACGGCGTCCATGCAGCCTGGAGGGGCCTGCTGGACGCCTCAGCCTCAGGCTCTACGTCCAGTTCAGACATTTTTGCTTAAAATATTTATTTTCTGAAGTAGCAGCGCGACGCCTTCCCCTGTATGTATACCGCTTAACTGGATGAAACAGGAACTATTTATTTGATGGGCTCTCTCAACTTGTAATTTAAAAGCTAGGCCTAACTTTGAAGGGTGCGTTAGGTAATTTGGTTGTACACCTACATGGGAACATGTACGCAAATAGCTAAAAGATTTTAAATTATGTAGCCTGTATTTATAATTGAGCCAAGAACTACCGTATCATGATATATTCTTGCGCATTAATATCTAATGGATATTTCTGAAAGGGAACCAAGCCAATGATTCATTGCACTTAGAGCCATACATACTAGAAAAAATGTGAAATGTATATTAGTTCATGTATATTTATATAACATTGCTATGCATACGTTTGTTAGTCATTACTATTGATATGCATGCATAATGCGGGTGTAAGATATACTGCATCTCTTCTGCACTGAGATTTGCTATACAACTAACAATTTATTATCTACGCTACACATGTAATATTATAGAGAAAGGTTTGCGTGACGCATCGAAACAAAAGCCAATAAAATACACAGAAGATCTAGAACGCAGTCCTATCACGGCAGAACAGGCAAAAAAAATTGATACTGTACGCAGCAGAATAATTTATTAGTCACGCGACGTTCAAATATTCATAATCCAAAATAACAGACCCAGCTACAGATTCTTTCAGCACGCTTGATGCTCGCACGCTGAATGGAGGGCCTTGCAAGCGAGACAAAATAGTCAAAAAATGAAAGTGAGACAAATCTAACCCAGGTTCTTTCATTTCTATTGACAGCTTTTTGGTAAATACTAATTTTAAATTAAAAGAAAGGTCCATATCCTTCTTTTAAAATGGTGCTAAGAGCCTGGATTATCGGGAGATGTGACGAAAATCAGGGGGGAGGGACTGAATGGAAGAGTGGGGATAGTGGGGGGAGGGAGTTGAAGCTCAAGATCGATGCTTGTCCAAAGGGATCTGCTGCAAGTGAATTTGAATCATCACACAGCTGCCGTTCGATGTTATAGCCTACTTGAAGTGCAGTACACAAAGTTGTGATCTAGCATCACATGATAGCTGACCAACATGAATCATCATTCAGACGGTCAGCTTACTATTAGTAAACTGACCCTCAGAATGGTGATTCAGTTTGGTCAGTGTGGCTTCACTGACTGACAGCTATAGCTCAATCAATCAATCCATTCATCTATTTCAAACAAAATGACTTCTTATGCTGAATTATGCACAAAAATTACAAAATATGCAATTTAAAGCGGGAAATCGGAAAAAACTTGATTTAAGCAGAAAATCGGAAAAAACTAAATTTATGCGAAAAATAGGAAAAAATCCCTAAAAATAAAAATAAAACAAAAACGCAATCGCGTTTTTCTGAGGTCCTTACTTATCGTCTAAATATATACCCATTCCAAAAATGGCTCAGTCGTATGACAATGACCATCGCAAGACGGCTGCAGCAGCAGCAGCCGGATGAGACAGGTCGCTGGTCAGCACTGACAGACCCACAGAACGCTAATGTTAGAGGCAGCTGCGCGGCAGCCACCCGGACATGACGACTGGATCCAATGTGTGTTATGTCCCACAACACAGCCAGTCATAATAGTAGAGAGCAGGTGGTATATCATACTAAAGGCATATCATAAATCCAATGCACCAACATAATTACACAGGCATAGCAGAAGGGGATGAGTGGTAATTAGAGTTATTACCTGTCAAATATCACATTGTCAATGGATCATTAACATAACACATGCCTGTAAGTGTACACACCTATCATCCGCATATAGTCTGCATATTCATGAAAACCCAAAGTTCTTATCGCAAAACGCATAGATCTAATTCTAGCCTAACTCTAATCCCAACTCGAACTCCAATCCCCAGCCCTAACCAATCCTAAACTACAAAATCCTCAAACCATAACCTACTTCTCCCTATTCTCCCTCGGCCTTAACCCTAGAATTGATCTTAATGAGCATAACGCTGCAAATCATCCACCCCCGCACGCCAACGCTCGCGTTACGACATCATAAAGAAACCACTCCACACATACTCACTCCCTCACTCACTACTCCAGGCCACTACTCCAGACCACTACTCCACACCGCTACTCCATGCCGGCCGCTACTCCGCGCCGACCGCTACTCCGCGCAGGCCGCTACTCCGCGCAGGCCGCTACTCCGCGCAGGCCGCTACTCCGCGCAGGCCGCTACTCCGCGCAGGCCGCTACTC
>JAQIWG010000750.1:0-29722 GCA_034695025.1 Chamaedrilus cognettii
TTTTCTTTATTCATCTTGGTTATATTATAATGTAAATATTTGTATGCAACTTGTCTAGAGTTGTCTTCACAAAAACTGTGCAGTTGAACCTCTTTTACGACCTGGGATAAAAATACACAACGAGACGAAATAAAAAGATGCATAACGTATAAAGATGGAAGGGGTGACTTCTGACAGCATAGTTTATATATTATTTTTAAATTATGATTTTTATCCGTTGGTAACACTGCATCTAGGTTGAGCAATTTGTTTACTTTTGTTTCATAACAAAATAGCAAGCGTGGAACTCCCATTTATCGCTCACGTTCTCGGATTACAAGGATGACTGCAAGCTTGGATTAAGCGGACATTAAATTAGGCCTGCAGCATCTAATTTGTTGGTCCTATGCTAGTCATATCTAATGTAGCTACGTGCTTTATGAGATATTTGTCAATACATTAGAAGCTACGGCAGCGGCTGCATTGCTTCAGTGTGCAATCTCCGGTGTGTTCGTACTTTTATTTGTAGAGCCTACGTCTTATGTTGGATTACATGAGCGCTAAGATATGCTAAAATCAAGATCCAGCTTGAGCTATATTGCTGACCAATAAATGAGCGTAAGCCACGATTAGATCCTAATTTTGTGATGGTTCCGCTCGCCGGTTTGTTAGTCTATAGCTTTATTTCGATCATTCTTACATTCCAACTATTGCAAATTGCTCGTATGTGCGGACGCAGTGACGCATGGACGCACCGATACATTTTACCGACACCCACTTTTTCAACTTTAGTATTTTCGATCTCCTTCGCAATTGCTGTGTTGGCACATCTTTAAAATGTTTGGTTAACCTGTACAACATTCACTAATGATAAGTCCTGGTGTCGTGCAGATGGCGCGAGTGCTGGACGCGGCCTGCAGTACTGTGCTGGCTGAGAGCGGCACGATGCCCGTCGACCCGGTCCCTGTGAGGGGCTTCGACTTCAACGCAGCGGAGGGAGACGCGGGGGCGGCGGGGGGCGTGGATCTGCACGCCCTGATGCAGAGCTTCCTCACGACCGGCTTCCAGGCGTCGCACCTGGGGCGCGCCGTGGAGGAGGTCAACAAGATGGTATGCTACCCGACCTCATGTGCTACATGTACGCAGATTTTCTTGCAGAATCTACATTATCAAAGCTATCATGAATTTGTATCGCATGAGGTTGGAGACTTGTTGGCATCTCTTGATTATGATTAATTATGTATGAGCTAATGTGTCAGTCTTGTATCTCATTGGTTGTCTGTTTGTTGCTCCGCAGATACCGCTCAGCTCTCTTATTGATTATCTCTGTAACATGCGCCGCGTAGCTCTCTGATCCGATTTGTTGTGTAGGTGTTGTGCTGCAGATAGCGCTCAAATTTTAAATGGTTATCTCTGTGTTATGCGCTAAGTAGCGCTCAGAAATGACTGGTGTGTTGTGCCGCATATAGCGCTCTATTATGACTGGCTGTTTGGGTATCGTGCCGCAGATCGCGCTGAGGGCAGAGCCCCTGAGTGCGGAGGTGAGGGAGGCGCCTAACCTGAACCCCGTGGGTCGGCGCAAGGTCAACTGTACCATCTTCCTCGGCTACACATCCAACATCATCTCTAGTGGCGTGAGGGAGACGATCCGCTACCTCGCACAGCACGACATGGTCTCTGGGCGTGGCTGTTATATCTTGTATGGTCTCTGGGCGTGCTGTTATGCATTGTATGGTCTGTGGGCGTGGTATTATATCTTGTATGATTTGTGGGCGTGCCTATCTCTTGTGAGTTATATAGTGTAAGACATGGCTGGTGTCATGGTTTTGCTGCATTTCTTTTTTCACCATTGATTTATTTTTTTGGGATTGTTGCATGGAAACTACAGATACAACACCATTCTTCTGCCCATCGTCCTGCGTTTCCTCCGATTACAAATTGAGTCCTCAGCGAGTGGAGGTCCACATAGATGTTTGGGACCCTAAAATGGCCTTCAAACCAGAAATTAAATGAAGGAGAAATCCGCACCTCAGAAATGTTGAGTAGTGTACAGTGTTTTAGAAATGACCTAGTTTATGTCAAGGCATTTCAAAAGTAGGCCTGCCCAAAAAAAAACTTCTATTGCTATTATTGTCATTATTGGTTGGCATTCGTTGGTCCCTAGACGCTGTTTTATGATTGTAGCTGCATACAGTCAGTCCCTAGGCGCTGTTATATGATTGTAGCTGTGTACAGTCTGTCACTAGACGCTGCTTGCCCTCAGGTGGACTGCATAGTGACGACTGCTGGTGGGGTGGAGGAGGACTTCATTAAGTGTCTGGCGCCGACCTTTCTCGGTGACTTTGCACTTAGGGGCAAGGACCTGCGAGCGCAGGGCATCAACCGCATCGGCAACCTGCTAGTGCCCAACAACAACTACTGCGCGTTTGAGGACTGGATCACTCCGATACTGGACCAACTGCTGCTCGAACAGAGTCAGGTCTGAGTCATGGCCTCTATGATGATAGGATTGGGAGAGAGCCTGGTCTGAGTAATGGCCTCTCTCTTGATTGGTGATAGGATAGGGAGAGAGCTAGGTCTGTGTCTGAGCATGTGTAGTGATTGGACCGGTATAGAGCCAGTCAATTGAAACTATTAGCAGCATTTTTGTCCGGTTCCCGAATCAGGCCCAAATTGAGATTCAAAATTTATTTTACCGTAGCTGTTTTATGAACTCTAAGATATTAATGACTAGCGTGATCATAAAATGAATGATTGCGTGGTTGTGCCTGTTAGGATAAACGTCTGGTTGTGCTGCTGTGCTGTCACAGCCGTGTGTTGAATGTGGTCAGAGATTAGTCCGATATGTGCTATGACACTGATGCTGTCTCCAATATCTGCAGTCTGCTTGCACGATGCTATCAGCAGTGTGAGTGGAAGCTTGTTGCTGTTATTTGCTACAGTATCGCTCTAGTGTTGTTTCTGGTCACACTGTAGGGGGAGCTGTGGACGCCGTCAAAGATCATCGCGAGGCTGGGCAAGGAAATCAACCACGAGGACTCGGTCTACTACTGGTGTTATAAGGTAGGGGTTACTACTGGTGCTACAAGGTAGGGTTACTCCTGGTGCTACAAGATTTTAGAACTTTACTACTAATGGTGCAAGATTTGAGTTACTATTGATGCTGCAATATTTGAGTTACTACTGATGCTGCAAGATTTGAGTTACTACAGTATAATGCTGCGAGGTAGTATCACTACTGGTGCACAAGGTTTGAGTTACTTCTGGTGCTACAAAGTTTGGGTGACTCACAGCTGGACTCAATCGTTTTGATAGATTCTTTGAGCCTAGCGTCACTGCTGCTGCTTGGTTGCAGTACTCTCTCTGTGCTATTGCTATCGAGATCTGTGTAGTTTATCGCCTCAGCGCGCTACATTGATATTTTATACAGTTTTATATTGTCTATGCTATTTGAATGTGCAGAACAACATTCCAGTGTTCAGTCCAGCGCTGACGGATGGGTCTCTGGGAGACATGTTCTACTTCCACTCATACAAACACTCGCGCCTAGTCATCGACATCATGCAGGGTCAGTCCTTACCACTCACAGGGTCGGTCCCTAGCCACTCAGGGTCAGCCCCTAGTCAGTTGTAGTGCTACCCATAGTCAGTATGCGCCGCATGTTGTGTTGTTAGCCAAAGACCCTAGAAAAAGAACTGGACCTAGCGTTAGTTGGAGAGATATGGGCCCGCGATCGAGAAATACTCAGATTATTGTATGCATCAGTGCATAGCCGTCACGCTTTGGCGGCTGCAAGCCATTAGCTACATGACACAGAGTGAAAAGATGGTGACTTTAAGGAGTCGCTTCTGCCCACGCCGCCGACAGATAATGCTATTTCTGGTTCTTTTTCTCTATCCATCATGATCCATGCTGTGTTGGATCTAAGATTTACCACTGATGCATCTCTGATCCATGCTGTGCCAGATCTGTGCTGGATGAACGAACAGGCCCTGCACGCCATCAACACAGGAATGATCATTCTGGGCGGAGGCGTCGCCAAACATCACATCTGCAACGCTAACCTCATGGTATCTATATCCTCTCTACTTTATCTCTGATATCCACCCTCTCTCACCCTCTCTACCTTATCGATGATATCTACCCTCTTTCACCCTCTCTACCTTATCGATGATATCTACCCTCTCAAGCTTATCTAATTAACACTCTGTCTCGCTTAGCTCCGCCTATTATGTATTTGATCTGTACCTGTAGCACCGTAACGCATCGGAGTGTGTGTATGCGTAATGCAGTGGCGCAGACTTGTGCGTGCGTGTATGTGTGTTTGTGTGTAGCGCAACGGCGCAGACCTGAGTGTGTTCGTCAACACGGCGCAGGAGTACGACGGGTCTGACTCAGGCGCACGACCCGATGAGGCCGTGTCCTGGGGCAAGATAAAGGGCTCCGCCAACCCTGTCAAGGTACCCTACCCTACTCTACTCGCTCAGTCATCTCTACTCACTCATCTCTACTCACTCATGTCTACTCACTCATCTCTACCCACTCACTTGTCTTACTCCCTTTTTACTGAGTTTTACATTTATTACTAAGTGAATGTTCGCAGCTCTACTCCTTCAATCACTCATCTTACTTTGCTATATTGCTGTGCATGTGGATTGATGCTATGCTTACTATGCGTGCAGGTTTATGCTATGCTTGCTAAGTCAGTGCTAGTCTTGCTATGCTATGCGTGCATTACCGTGCTATACTATGCATGCTATGCGTGCAGGTCCATGGAGACGCGACAATCATGTTCCCGCTGATCGTCGCCGAGACGTTTGCGCGGTCACAGCTGACTGCCACACCAAAAGCTGTACTGAATGACTGAGTGGGAAGGGACTACAGTCTGTGTGGGAGGGGCTACAGTCTGGGTGGGAGGGGCTACACTCTGGGTGGGAGGGGCTACAATCTGGGTGGGAGGGGCTAATCAGCTCGCTTAGGACTTCCGAACAAATCATGTGGGATAGTCTGCAATAGAATTTGACTGTTTTAACCTTAACCCCCAACTGTTCTAACCCTAACCCCTAACTGTTCTAACCCTAACCCCTAACTGTTCTAACCCCTAACTGTTCTAACCCTAACCCCTAACTGTTCGTCAATGATATCTTTTGCTCTGGGCTGATAACTGGTCGTGTGCAGTGTGCACAAACTTTCGTCTCTAGTGACTTGCACGTTGTCTGAGACTCAGTGTCGTTGTGTAGCAGCAGCCTGTATTATCTACAGACTCTTTGTTTTTAAGTTTGTCGTCGCTGTCGAGTTTGTTGTTATCTGATGTCCACATGTTGTATAGCAAGTGACTGTAGACTGTATCCTACTGCACAGCGATGCAGTACTAGCACTCTATTTGAGAATGTTTTAAGTTGGAATGAGTACTGATTTCGAATTTTGACATGACTGGGCTCGCTCTTGGTTAAATGAAGCAAATGTTTGTTTTTGGACATTGTTTTTGCATCGCTTGCAATTTAAATTCTTAATAAGATTTTTTTAATTTTATTTGAAATCGCACTGCTTGTCTGAAATGAAGATCTATGTAAATATTTAATTTTTCTCTGTTACATTTTCATTTTGAAGCAGCTGTGTGAAGAACGTTTATGCCATTGTACGCTTCCAAATTTAAAGCATCAAAGTGCATACAATTTTCAGTTTGCTAATGTGTCGATGAAAATAGTATTTTAGCCAATTAAACATTTAGTAGAAACCAATGAATTGTTTGTAATGACTGTAAGGATTATTGTTTCTAATGTAAACTAGGAGTAGTTTGAAATGACGTTTAATTCATTAGATTCCAAAGTAATAATAATTGTCACATTAGTAGCAAGAATACTTGCTGTTGCCTCCAATATGGACCTAATGAACAGCATTATATGAAGAATTTTTATTCAAAATAGGTTATTCGAAAAACTGTTTAAATTTTCTGGTTACCTAGGAATGTTGAACTGTTCATACTCTTTGGTTAAAATAGATCTAAAATAATTTTAAAGCAAAAACCTCGATCTAGGGCCTGATTTCTTCTGGCTAGCTAAATTGAAATAAATTGGCAACTCTGCTAGGCTAGGTTAAGACGGTTTTTAGGATGGAAGAGCATCTTGCAGAATATCAATCATACTAATAATTATTATTATTTTGTAGTCTTGACAAATTTGATGTTATGATTGGTAACACTGGCGCACTGCTTTGACAGTCACGTGTGTCCGTGGACGATATTAGCGGATTTTTTCTAAATTTGTAAAATCAGTAATAAAATTGTCAAACATCCGCAAATTACACGGATTGTGATGAAATGCGAGAAGCCTATTGTTGTTAATTAGTGGGTGGGTCTGCGCCGCAGCGGGTGCGAGTGTCGCAGAATGAAGGTGCGCCGTCAGAAGGCGCTGCGCCGCTCGCTGCTCTTCTACAAGCACCACTACGGACTGGCGCCTCCCTACCACGTCCTCGTCGACGGGACGTTCTGCAAGGCGGCGCTGAAGTTTAAGGTGAACATCAGCGAGCAGCTGCCCAAGTACCTGGAGGCGGACGTGAGAGTCCTCACCACGCGCTGTGTGCTCGCAGAGTGCGAGTACTTTGGTTAGTGAAGAAATTTACTGTGAGATGGCTTGATTGCAGCTAATTATAGTATTCTTTTGAGTAATGGCCATTATATGTAATTCTGTCACTTAATTTTTGCTACGTGTAATTTTCACGAATTTGACTCCATTCCAAAATTCTCAAAAATGACATGCATGCACAATTTTATGTTTTACAGCATATTATGGATTAGTATAGGCCTATAGATACGCTCCATTTTAGACTATTTTTGCCTCTCTATAATATTATACTGATGAGCTTATTGGTGAGTGCGCATCCTGCACTAATGCTTGGTGGCTGCATTACTTGCTGCCTAGACTAACAGTAGTCTCTTATGTCAGTTTTAGTATGAATCTGTTATGTTACGTATGGTATGGATCAGTTCAACAGCCACATCTAAGATGTGTCATCTATATTGTCTGCATTGGTTCATCATTGCTAGATATGATTGCTGTGTGACCAGGTGAGATGCTGTACGGTCCGCTCAAAGTGCTGCGACAGTTCCCGGTGCGGCCATGTGGTCACACGACGCCCCAGCCGCCCGTCAAGTGTCTGCGCCGCATGCTCACAGGCAACAAGTGCGCCGAGAAGTTTCTCATTGCCACACAGGTAGTGTGCGCCGCCGCCGCGCTCTGAGTCATTTATGTTAGTTCTAGCTTAGGAGTCCAGTTGTATGCGCACCTTGTCATCTATTGCATGGGCTTATTTGGTCGCACATCTTGATGACTACAGCACTGTAAAATGCCAAATTTTGGCGTGCGTGTAGTTTTAGCAAATTTCGCGAAGTGACAAATCTCGCTAAAATTACAAGCGCGAAAATAACACTGCAGACACTATTAATAACGGGCAGACCTCTAAGACATGAAAATGAAATGCAAAAAAATTTTAAGAGGCAAAACCTGGAAAATAATATGCAGCGAAAATTGCATAAATTTCTTGTTTCTTTGACTGCCAGTCGACCGGGCGGTTGAGAGCTTTAGAGCTGAGAGTTGAGTATGTGTGAGAGTGTATGTATGTGTGAAAGAGTACGTATGTGTGAGAGTGTGTATATGTGAGAGTGTATGTATGTGTGAGAGAGTATGTATGTGTGAGAGAGTATGTAAGTGTGGACTGCACTGACTGCTGAGAGATACATATAAAGGGCTATGTTAGCTGCCAGTTGCTAGTTTTTGTTGAGGGTTGAGGTGAGGGTTGTGGTTGATGCTGCTGTGTGACCAGGACCCCTTGTTGAGTGCCAAGCTGCGGCGCATGCCCGGAGCGCCCTTGCTCTACATCTCTCATAACGCCATCACCCTCGAGCCCCCCTCCCCTGCCTCCCAGGCCCAGGCCAGCACCAGTCCGAGCCCCAGCCTGGTGCCCCGCGACCACCAGACCCTTGCGCTGCTCAAGCAGCAGCTGCTGGGGCAGCAAGGGGCAGGGGAACAGATTAAGAAGAAGCGCAGGCATAAGATTAAAGGACCTAATCCTCTTTCATGCAAGAAGAAGAAGAATAACGCGGAGTGTGTTGCCGCGGTGACTGTGTCAGGGAGTGGTGAAGGGAGGAGGAGGAGGAAGGGTCGACAGAGGAAGGGTGGGGCTATGCCCCCCACTGTAGGGGCTGCAGCATCCAGCCTTACAACTGCATAGCATCTTTATTGTATATGTCACATTCTCATTATTTGTAATTGTAGCTGTCGTGATGAACAGTGGTCACACTACGCTTGTGTTATATATGCTTATCATCCAAGTGTCTGCAATGAAGTTGAAACTGGCAGATTCTACATTTTCTTAGTCACGTTTCTTTACTTTGAAGTATTAACCAAACCAAACATTGAAATTTGAAGTGAATCTTGTTGAATCTGTCATGATTGTACCAACTGAATGTAGTACTTGGTATAAATATGTTTGTATTAGTATGTGAATGTTGTTTGCACGGTTAAAAGTCTAAAAAGTTTTCTCTCTTGTTGAGTAAAGCTAAACATTAAACAGAATATTGTTAAACTTTGGTATTTTTTTAGCACAGACAGATAAAAACTAGGATCATTATTATACATGTTAGATGGATAACTTATAGACTTCTGACAATAACGGTATTGATAATACGATCTGCTCATTGTTGCTTACTTGTGCATAGAACAGTGATTGCACGGATTTTTTTTCATATATTAATTAAAATGATAGAAAACACTTCAGTATCTATGGACAATTAAGCTATATTTGTCTTAACTTAACTGTGGCAGAAATAAAGCCAGGAATCACACATAAAAAGCGTTTTGTCTTCAATTAAGTCTTAAGATGACTAAAAAGTAAATAAATAGTTTTTATGAGAAAATGTAGTTATGAAGTTTTTATAAAAGTGCTAGTTTTTATGAGAAAATGTAAATATTATTGCAAGCCGATCGCGATTTAATCTGATACTTGAGCTTGTCCACTCTAGTCTAGTAGCAATATCTCTGCTTTGGCACTGAATGACCGCCTATTGGCTGTCTCGCGGTTTGTCGCCAGCCCGCATGGTTGCCATGGTTCCGCTGACACAAGATGGCCGACTCCCTGTTGCTGCGTGCGATGCGCCCGGGGGCGCGGACGGTGAAGCTGAGTGGACGTGGCCTGCGCGCCGTGCCCCGCCTCGTGGGGCAGCTCGCGCCCCGCCTCGCCGCGCTTGACCTCAAGCACAACCTGCTCGAGGATCTGCCGCGCGAGTTTGCGCTCCTTGTACACGTATGCGCTTCATTATTCTGGGAATACATACATCATGATTAGGGATCTCAAAAAACGCGATGGCTTTTTTCGCGTTTTTTTCGATTTCCCGCTTATTTCGCATTTCTTCCGATTTTTGACATAAATCGCGTTTTTCCGATTTCTCGCGTAAAACTGCATATTTTACCATTTTGAGCATATCTGCATAACATGTCATTGTAGTCACATTAAACTGATTTGAATTAGCATCTTTTGATCATCAGTAAGGCCCCTAGAAAAAAAGCGATCGCGTTTTTGCGTTTTCTTTCAATCTTAAGGTTTTGGTAACGTTGATTAATTTTTAAAGGGCTTTGGCGACTTTCAATATTGCCTCCGGTCGCGTCCGGTCACGTCTGATTTATTGCATTTGTTAAGGGTTTTGGTAACGCTAATTCAGCTCGAGACGCTCAACCTCGGTTGTAACTCGCTGGAGGCGCTGCCCGGCGCACTGCAACACTGCGTCAGTCTGAGAGTGCTGCACCTCTTCACCAACTCACTCCGCACCCTCACACCCTCCGTCCTTGGTACCCACCGTTCTTAGTCTGTGTCCCCTCCACGCTCTCCTTTCACTCTCTTGCCCTGTGTTTAAATTGTTTGCGTTGTTACAAGTTACTGCGTGATTAACGTAAATGTTAGTTATGTGAAGGACACAAGACTCTTCCATTTTGGGCTTGAAAATATGCTTGTTGCAATAGAAGTGGGTAGACAACTCTTCTTGTAAAGAGTTTGACATGAAGGTCACTGTACAGCCCCACACACTGTGTGTGCTCTGTAGAGTCACTGTACAGCCCCACAGACTGTGTGTGTTCTGTAGAGTCGCTGTACAGTCTGACACTACTCAACCTCAACAACAACCAGCTGCAGACCCTCCCTCCAGAGATCGGCCGGTGAGCCCTCCCTTCCCTCCTGCTGGACTCGTGCTGGCTATCACTACTCCTCACTCTTATAGGCTCATGCAGCAGAGCCTGCTGTCAGACAATAAGGATTCTGAGGGCCTAATTCTATATTAGCTTAACTCGCTTCATCATTTAACTGTGAGTTTTTTGAGTTAAGAGCAAATAGAGTTGATGACATGGTGCCAACCAGTGAAACCGATAACTGGCATTCAGTTGTGGGGCACGTCCTAAGCAAGAACTTGTTGAGTAAATCTGTTGCGAATTTGTGAATAATTAAACTTTTTTATTTGTTCCGCTGTCTTGGTGAAACAACTCTAGCTGCCCTGGCTGTCTGCAGACTCGCTCAGCTGCAATGTCTCAGTCTAGATGGCAATCAGCTCGAGTCCCTGCCCCCGGAGCTATGCGCACTAGGTCACCTCCAAGAGCTCCATGTAGCTGACAACCTGCTGACGTCACTTCCTCCAGCCCTCGGTGCGCTTCATTCTCTGCGCAAGCTGCACGCACACAAGAACTACATCAGACAACTGCCCGAGGTCTGCTACCCGCTGTCTCTCTCCTATCTGTGCCTTTGCGTGGCCTTCTGTCTCTCCCTCTGTCCCTTTGCTTGTCTCTTTCTCTGTCTCATTGTGTGCCATTTTGTTCCATGTGGTGACATTAAGTTTCAGATATTCATCGATCAGCAGAATAATTTATGTGTCTTATTATTAGATGGCGACATGTTTCATTATATTTTTGCGAATTATCCAGCAGATAGAAATTTGGTACAGGGTTGTGGGCTTCTGAATGTATCCGATTGAAGGCCTGCGCATAGAATTTGCTTGTTTACTTACGTACTTTGTCGTTGTTTGTTTGAACAGCCTACAATAGCACAAAATTATCGACAGGATGGTCATTCACGAGTTGTTTATCATTGGATCTATAGAGTTGCAGTACTGGTCATTTATTACTCTGCGTGCTGTGTGTGATGCTGCTGCATGTATGTGTGCATGTGTGTGTGCCTGTGTGTGTGCATGTTGTGCACATGTCTGTGTGCAGAGCATCAGTGCGTGCAGCAGCCTCTCAGTGCTCGACGTCGCTGCCAATGACATCAGGGTCTTCCCCACTCAGGTCTCACCCTCACTATTAACCTCTAATATTTAACCTCTCACTCTCATCCCTCACCCTTAACCTCTGATCCCACATTTCTCATCTCTCACACCTCATCACTCACCGCTTAACTCTGACCCCTCACCTCTCCTCGCCCTCCCCTTGCAACCGTGCAAGTTTAATCAGCTAGCCTGTCTGTGCTTCTTCAGTCAGTCAGTGAGTCGGTGAAATTTCAACAATTCGTTGATTTCCTCATGGAGCTCAGTCTGGGTGTGAGTGTTGAGACATGTGAGTGGGTCGCTTTCAACATTAACTGCACATACAGCGTTGAGTCGCAATGCGTAGTCTGCTACACCGCGCGGCTGATATACATAGGAGTGTCGTCTGCTACAACGATAGGTCTGTCGTGTGCTCAGTTCACAAGTCTGCGCCTGAGAGAGTTCTACTGTGAGCAGAACCCGTTGCTGCGTCCCGAGCCTGTCCACTGCAGGCTGGACGAGCTTGTCCTGCCTCTCAAGGTCAGTCTAGCTAGTGGTGCTGCCTCTCAAGGTTAGTTTCAAGAGCGTTACTTGTCTTGTTACTTCTTCTTTGTTACTTGTCTCTCCTTGTCAGATATTTGATCTATTCACAGTAGAGCTCATCACCTCTGCTGTGAATAGATCAAATATCTGACAATGGCTGTCATGTAGTTAGCTATCAAAAGCTGACCTTACATCAGCCCTGAGTGTAGACTTTACATCAGCCCTGAGTGTTGACCTTGCATCAGCGCTGAGTGCAGACTTTACTATAGACTTTACATCAGCCCTGAGTGTAGACTTGTGTGTACTTTCTGCTGCAGGAGCTGTGTGCACGACTGCTGCTCAGTCAACTCACTGCTGCTGCTGCAGCTGATGCTGCTGACGCTGCAGACTGCTCAAGGTATATTCAAAGCAAGGATCAAACTCTTGATAAGATATTCCCTCAAAGATAATTATGATGTACTAGCTACAAGATTGCAAGTTCGATACTTGTAGTACGTAGGTGTTGCAGCGCGATGCATTGTTTTGTATAATTAGCGTATACGTCATCTAATTGTTTTTGAATGTAAACAACGACATCATCATGTAAATTTGTTTTGTGTGCCAAAGTCTGATGATGACTTTTGCTCTGGGGGACCAGCGTGCGTGCAGTCTCTGCCCTGTGTGCTGCGTGCAGTGTGCCCCGGGGCCCCGCCACCCTGCCCCCCGCCCATCAGCAGCTACTTGTCCAGGCGGGCCACTGCGCCCACTGTCACACGCCCTTCCTGCACGCCTGGCTCGAGTGTGTCACCTTCACCAGCGTCCGCTCCGTACGTGCACCGAGCTCCTTGCTCTATGTCCACTTTACACATCTCTAATCTCCTTGGTTCGCCCCATAAGCACACCGAGTTCTTTGCTCAGCGTTTTTTTCATCTATCCTCCAAGCTCATTGGTCCCTGATGACCTTGGGCGGTGAAATAGACTTTAAAGCCACCATTATTAATATTATTTGTGATAATTGGTCCCTGTGCACCATGCCAGCAGCTCTCCAAAATGCTAATGTCACACATTGCATGCAATACTCTATATGATCACATTGCATCACATTGCATGCAATGCTACTGTATATGATGATCACATTGCATGCAATACTACTCTATATCATGAAGTTAATGGCCAACAGTTTGCAGGTTGCACACAACTCCGACTGCATGCTGCTCACACAGCTACTTGTGTTGCAGGTCCTGAGAGCCCCTGCTCGTTCAAGCCCCCGGGGGGGAGCCCCCAAGAGTCCCCGGGAGGTCCCCGCTGTGTCGTACCCCGCCAAGGGGGCAGTCTTGCCCCTGCGTGCTCTCCTCTGCTCTCCCCGCTGCTTCAACACCCCACCACACAAGTTTTATCGCATTGCCTTCACGTGATGACACCATTGGCTAGTCTGACAGGCTGTTTACTGCGTGACTCACAGTCCGGGCTCCTCATTGGCTGTCCTCTCAGCCTGTCTACTGCATGACTCACAGACCAGGCTGCTCATTGGCTGTCATGCACTTAATCCTTATCTCCGAGCTGTGGGTGACAGGACATTGTAGAACGTTATATGAAGAAGACAAAGAGACTGTAGCGACAAATTCGACATCGTTGTGGTTGCCATGACTTGGTGCTTACTGCTTGTTCTACATGTATCCCAATTACAGTATATTGTAAAACATGAAATTTGCTCATGCATGTTATTTAGGCAAATTTCGCGAATCGGCCATTTTCACAAAAAAATACATGCAGCGAAAATAAAGCTGCATAAGCTATAAAAATAAGCAGTCCTCAAAAACACGAAAATTAATTGCGGCTAAATTTCTGAGGGGCAAAATTGTAAAAATAACTCGCTGCAAAAATTTCATGTTTTGCGGTAATTATTTTGCGTGTTGTTTTGTAAGCTTCAAGTATTAAACGCTGATTTTGCCAATTTTTTCGTTCTCGTTACTCGAGTCATTTATTGCATGAGATTGTTTTCCAAAATGTTTTTGTACGATCGCAGTCCGACTTCTTGCCTTCGCCAGAGCTGAACATTGGATTTTCAACATAACGTATAGCCTAGTTAGACCACTATCACTGCTCTATTAGGCTAGTTGATATGCTCTGCACTGTATATGTTGTTGGAATATTGAGAGAATATCAAATTGATATCTTCATCGTTGAACAACCAAAAATGATTTTTCAACTCTGCGCGATTGATGAGCTATTTGTGCATTTTAAGCCGCATATATATTTGACGATATAATGGACTATTAGCGCCTAAAAATATGTTTAAGAAGCCTTGTTGGCCTAAATATGGTGAATATTGATATGCTACATTAAATTTTGTATTGCAGTATACGTAAAATGGCTCTCTGCCTACTAAATCGATTGACTCTATATTGTACGCAAGCATTGCCAAATGTAAGATAATTGTAAGATAATCTAGGCATTTTTAGGCCGTGTATACGATGCATGATGATGGATATTCGCAATAATGGCATTTAGTACGATAATTTTGAAGAAGCTGATAAAAGCATTTTTTTTGTCATGTTTTGACATGTTAAATTTTTGAGCTCTGAGAAAAAAGGCAAAATGTGAATTTATTTATATGAATTACCCAAAAATATTCAAGAAAAACCGTGAAGTTTGAAGAAGACTGTTAAGGGCAACGTAACAAAAAGCATTAATAAGGACCCGGAAAAAATTCATCTGTCGGCAACCCCCCCCACCCCCGGTCTTGAGTTTAGTTTTACGAGAACAAATATTGTAAGAAATTGTGATATTTTCCCTTAAATATGCCCTCTTTTGTATTGTCTTGTGTTCGCATAACTTTTCGGCTCTTTTATCATGAACATTTGATGTTGAAAACCACGACAATTTGTAGGATAATTTTTGGCAAAAAACTCATTTTCAGCCTTTTGTACAATAATTACACTCTGAAAAATTGGCAAGACTATTGTATAATGCACATGTGCTAATCTTTCCGCTTAAAAATTGTAGGCTACGCATACGGTAGTAGTTCTTTGTTGAGATTTATTCGATGTAATTGCAAAACTTGGTCTGCGCATATACTGCAGAAATTGCGTTGGTTTACCTTCTTGTTGATTAACAATGTGTCAAATCAATTGTATGAACAAATTGTTTCAATAAAACATTTTAAAAATAATCGGATACGCTAATATTGTAGCAGCCCAGTCCAGTCAACAATTGCATAAGCCTTTTGACATTGAAAGTGTACATATGAATGATATGATCAACGCACGGAGTGGCATTACTTCTAACTTCAGGCTAAGGACTGTAGCCTATACATGGGCAGCAGGCCTAGGTTTCATGCGCAAATATTATATATGCAACATTCCGAGAATTCGGCGGTAGAAGGCCCAATATATAGCAAGCAGTAAGCAGACGTATACATACCGATAAACACATTTCTAATCAATGAACACAATCCATTAGAGTCTAGTCTCACTCAATGTTCTATATCAACTACGTATTAGCTTATATCGCTATGCTATCAATATAATAGAATAGATCCCCTTGATGCCAAGCACATAATGTCCTTGTTTCTAGAAGTCTAACACCCCCCTGCTAATAGATGCCCTTGCTGACATGTAACAGATTTCATGGATGCTACGAGTAGTCGCCCTTGACTCGCTTGTTCTTTGGGTCAAAGGGCGACTGGAGGTGGATCTTGGCTGGGACGACCTTGCCCATGTGCTCAACAGCGTATTGGCCGGCGAGCAGCCAGTCCCTAGTGACGGGCGGGCCGTGGCTAGGAACCGACACGTATCCGTAGCCGAGGCTCTTGTTGAGAGAGAAGGCAAAGTCAGCTCGACGCAGGAACCCGACCGGCGCGCCGTCACGCCATATTGTCTCGAGGCCGTGCAGCGGCATGGGTCTGCACAGTGTAGCACATGGTGTAGCAGAGTATAGTAGAGTGCGTAGTAGAGTATAGTAGAGGCTGTATTAGACGGTGTATTAGTCTAGTAGAGGGTGTAGTAGAGAGTGTCGTCAAAAGTGTAGTAGTGGAGGTAGCTGCGTGTGTTGCGGCATGTATCTGCCAGCATGATTCGTTCATTAATAGTGAAACAGACCATCTGACTCACTAATTGATAGTGAAACACAATATCTGACTTACTAACAGCAGTGAATCAAGCTATATCACTCTCATGAATAGCGAAAAAGGACACTCTCATCAATATACACTCACTGATCAATAGTGAAACAGTGTATGTTTGCATTACTCATCAATAGTGATGCAGACTATATCACTCACTAATCAATAGTGAAACAGACTATATTGATCACTCACTCATCAATAGTGAAACAGGCTATCTTGCGTCTCAGGCCGTTGGCTCGCTGTTTCTCTAGTGCCTCTCTGCCAATGAAGGACGTGTTGGAACCCAGCTTGCAGGTGAAGCCTAGGCCGGCCTCCAGGGGTGTGTCATCATGTCTTACATCTGCGTGCCAGTGTCTGTAGCCTGTAAAAAACACAAATAACATAGCAGACTACCTAGAATTATTAAAATGAATAAATTGTCAGACCAGTTAGAAATAAAGCATATTGCAAACAATTAAATAATAAAGAAGGATGCTCTGAGATCGAGCCAAACATTAAAATCAAAATGCATGCAGTTCGTCCAAACTTGTTATAACTTAGCAATTTTATCAAAATAAGGAAAACAAGAAGAAGAAGAACTCTAAAGAAAGGCCAGCCAACCTTTCTCGATGCTGAGAGAGTCGATGGCCCTATACCCCGCATTGACGAGCCCGTGCTTGGTCCCCGCGGCCCAGAGCTCCCTGTAGACAGCCTGCGCTGAAGCATTGGGCACATGAAGCTCCCAGCCAAGCTCTCCAACAAATGAGAGTCGCACTGCGCGAGCCTTGTGCCCCGCCACTCGCACAATCTGTAGCACAGCACTTTATCTGTAGCATAGCACTTTATCTGTAGCATAGTACTCTATCTGTAGTATAGCACTTTATCTGTAGTATAGCACACTATCTGTAGCATAGCACACTATCTGTAGCATAGCACACTATCTGCAGCATAGCATGCTAAATCTGTGCACAATCTCTTCACGCAGCATGCACCTTGTGTGTGGAGAACAGACCTTGTGTGTGGAGAACAGACCTTGTGTGTGGAGAACAGACCTTGTGTGTGGAGAACAGACCTTGTGTGTGGAGAAAGGGAAGGCAGCGTCAGAGAGGTCCGTGTCGATGAGCGGCTGCAGCAGCTGACGGCTTAAACACACACACAGCGTCAGAAGGTAGGGTACAACTCTCTCTCGTTGTGAACCTAAACAGCTGATACTGTCTACAGATTGAGTAATACGACGTAGCGACGCTTTCATCTGAGTGAGTGACACACAGATTGAGTGAGTGACACACAGATTGAGTGACACACAGATTGAGTGAGTGACACACAGATTGAGTGAGTGACACACAGATTGAGTGCAGTGGGACACTGATCTAAGATTTATGTTGCGTGATGTGATTGATGGCTAAGCTATGGATCCATGATCACTCAAATAACTCTCCATCGAGCAACTGCATATAAGTGATGTCAAGAGGACCTGTAGGGTCCCTTCTCAGAGAGCAGGACTGCAGGTCTCACAGACCACAGACCTGTACGGTCCCTGCACACTAAGCAGGACGAGGTCCTCAGAGTGGTCTGTCAGTCGACAGTCAAGGCGCGCATCCTGCAGCACGTCGCTGATGTGTGAGTAGCCGTGCTGGATGATAGCGCCACCTATCGCCACGTAGTACCCCGCCCCTGTAACCATGGCAACACACCCCGGTCTAACCATGGCAACATACCCCGGGCACTCTTCTGTAACCATGACAACGCACTCTAGGCACTCCTGTATGTAACTATGGTAACGCGCCCCAGGCACTCCCGTATGTAACCAAAGCACGGAATGCAAGCGTTAACTTAGGCACTGAGGCTGGATTTTTCAATCAAGAGCTAAAGTTTAATCCAAGGTCATAACGTCACATCATCCAATCAGCACACTGAAAGCTTGATTTTGAATATATTTAATGTCACGCGATTGAATTTACTGTTACAAATTGTGGATTAAAATTGTAGCGTTGGAGGAAACGTTCAGCCTGAGACTACATAGTGTCAGTGTTAGAAAACAAAGCAGCTTGGAACTGAGTTTGTTGTCAACGAGAGCTGGCTGACCGTGGAATGTCGGGTCGACGACGTCCCCTGTGCCGGGTCTGAGCGCACTGACCGTGAGGTCTGCCTCCACCCCCCCGCGCGCGTTGAGCATGCACGTGTACACTGTCGACCCTGCATGCCAACCCCTCAACCATCAATATCTTATATACATTTATCACACGGTCTCGAAGCATTATCTTTCTCCGAGCCCGCTGGTCAAAACAATTGATGTTGTATGCTCTATTTGTCAAGTTTACCTGCCTCCTGTGCCTCCCGTCGGCGTGTTCCATTGTCATTGCATAGACAATGGGACATGCCATATGTACAGCGCTACATTTGTTTCTATCAATGTCTTTATCTATTACGCGTTCTCTTGCTGGTCTTTTGCGTGAATTAAACGATAGTAATATAACACGCTCAATGCTCATACCGTCTCAAATGGTGAAAACTTGCTAATCACTTCAAAGACTAACCCTGATACGTAGGCTGCACCTTTGTTATTAACCCCTAGTCGAATATTATGATAAAAAATGCACTTTGCAACTTTACAACTTTGCTTAGCAAAGCATCCACTTCAGCCTCCTCCTCGACACGCAGCGAGCCTGTCTTGCATGGCGCTATTTAGAAGACTTTTCATCCTTTTTTTTCACCACAATGCAGAAAAACCAATCAGATATTAAACCCCAAGAGGCTACATGTGTAGCTGTTACAGCCCTACCCGGCGCCTTGCTGACATCATTGGAGAATATCAAATCAGCAGCCTTGCGTGCGTCGGGCCCAGTCAGGTAGAACTTGCCAAAGTAAGACATGTTGAACACAGCCACTCTCTCTCTGCAGGCCATGCACTCAGCCTTGATCTGTAACAAAACGTCTGGCAATGGTCGCACTGCGTACATGGTGCTCCAAAGCCCTTTTGATACTGCATTTATCATCAGTGCTATTTTGAAGCAGGCTTCGTCTTTGAAAATTTTCAACAAATTTTGATTTTCTCTCTAATCTAATCACAGAAGTTTTCATCCAGATGTGAGCAAACATAGATTAAAAGTCAAAAATCTTACACTAAGCACCCGTGCCCTATGAAAACCATTAGGCCTAAATATCTGAATAGCATATTTGTCTAAATTTGTGATCAGCGACTGAGGGTGAGACGAGATCTAGGATCAAGCTGAGAGCTCACGATGTCGTGGTGTCGCGGAAAGTCGAAGGTGTAGTCGAGTTTGAGTCGGTCGTAGTAGTCATTGTGTGCGTGTGCCGCATGGCCGTACGCGCCGTAGTAGTCATACTCCAGCGGCTGTGCGACACACACATCTCATCTTAGCATGCCTACACACTACATTATATCTTATTACTTTTTACCAATAAGCTACTTACGCGTACGTGCTCACCCATACTTTGAACACAACGCTGGGCTATAAAATATAGATCTCTTTATGCATGCGTAACTATTACAATCATTATTCAAAGGCGACAAATTTGCAGACACAAACAAAAAGAAGGAGGTATCATGTCCACCATGTCAATCAAAACAAAGACACTGATAGAATAAGAAAAAGAAAAAAAAAAGGATTGAGAGAACAGTAACAGGAGCACTGACAGACCGGCGCTGGTTGATTGATGCTGAACCACCCCGGACGCTCCCAGCCGTGGCGCTCTTGGAACACACACCCCGCGTCTCGCATAACCTGTAACATACACATCCCGCATAACACATAATCTGTGACACACACCATGCATCATGCATAATCTGTGACAATACACACCGCGTCAGGGGAGGAAAAGTAAAACCCAGGGGTGGGGGTACTCACCCCATGCAGCGTGTCCCTGTGCATGTTGCGCCATGCCAGGGGTGATAGGGGGGCATGAGGAAAAGGGGGAGTGTGGGGTACTCACCCCATGCAGCGCGTCCCTGCGCATGTTGCGCCCTGCCAGGGGCTCGTCGTGAGGGAAGACGATCGAGTAATTCTTGGCATACGACTCGTGACTGCGCTCCCTCAGCCAGCGAGCGTTGTCGGTCAGGCTTGTGCTGAACCGTCTTGCAATGGCAAATACAGCTACTCAACCGTCTGTCAGTGGCACATAATAGCTACTCAACTGTCTGTCAACGGCACACAGCTACTCAACCGTCTGTCAATGGCACACAGTAACTAAACATTAAATAATGCGCAAACACAAGTCGCTGTAATTTTTATTGATATTTTTTGTAAGTAACGTAAAAAGACGTCAATGACTAATAAAAAAAAAAAAAAAATATTAACCCAATAATTGCAATATTGCATGTTATTGTCTGATGACCTATTCTATTAACTTTGGATGCAACAGTAGAAGCAGGTGAAAGGTGAGAGACCACACAGGGAGAGAGTAGGGTGTAGCAGGACCTGATGTCATAGCTGTAGAGGTCGCTCTCAGGCCGCCCACTCGTCACCCACTTAGCCAGCTCCTCCCCACACCCCGCGCCTATACACGCAACACGTAGCTCTTCTCACACCTCGTGCCTATACATGCAACACTTATACAATGTACATGTAGTAATTTAGATACTAATCTCAAACTTTCATGTCATTGTTATGAAGTGATATGTGTAATAAAGTGAATATCGCAAATATTCTACAAGACACCCAACTGTAAGCAGCACAATAGTCCATAACTGTCTGTATACTTGTGCAGCATTGAAATAAAGTCATACAAACAGCATACTATACATGTACAAAAGTCGACAGTTAAACTTTCAAGCAACACAAAGTGCATGATAACCCTGGCAATACCTCAACATCACTACATCACAATATTGATACCAATCAAATCAAATCCAAAAATATATAATATAAATTGAAAGCGTCAAACCCAGGCTAGCAAGGAAAAACGGATGCGAAAAAATAAATTGATGCTGATTGATCGGAAACAAATGGTTAAAGGCCAATACAATGTTATTAACAGCCACGCTGCATAGTCCAATTACACAGCCTATATTAAATTCCAATAAACTGGTCATATTGCAGCTCATCACTATCACAATAATAATGTTTAGAGTCCGTTTCGTCCAATGATATAATCAGGACCAATGTAAGGCTAGGCGGGCCATGGGGGACTGACGGCGCATCATCCCATGCAGGCATGATGCCTGCATGGCAGGCATCATGCCTGTAAGGGCCAGTAAGGGCCAGTAAGAGCCAGTTAGGTCCAGGCGGGCCATGGGGGACTGACTGAGCATCATGCCGCTGCTGTTGAAGCCACAGCCGAGATAGAAGCCGCGCACCTCTGGCGACTCCCCCATCAGGGGCTTGTGGTCCGCCGTGAACGACTCTACAACCATCGCGTACAACCTCAACCCTCAGCTATAACTCAACCCTAGCCACAAGCTCAACCCTCAGCTACAACCCAACCACAGCCACTACCTAAAACTTAAGCTACTACCAACCTCAGAATCAGACGCAATCACAGCCGCAATCTCAACCTTCAACCACAACCCAGTCTCGGGCTTGAGCTTGAACAACTAATTTCTTCTTCAGCAACCAATCAGAATGGACATAGAACAACTCCATGACAAACACTATGGCAAACAGCATTTTCACTGCGTTCCAACAAATTCCTGTCAAAATCATTCATTCTTGAATGTTTCGAAACGTTTTACCATCGTATGGTATACATTTCCCTTCCACAATTCTCTCAAGATTCAAAATAGAACAAGAGCAGTATAATCTCCACGGCTGAGATATCCGATGCCTGCAGCAGAGACACTGTAGAGGACTCTGCATCAAATCGTCACCCACACGAAGTAAAAATGGTGAAAATGTCATAACTCTATACAGCATCATCAAAATAGCACTAGGATCATGCAGTGTCGGACCCTGTTCTGTTCTGTTCTGAACTGAACTGTTCTGTTCTGTTCTGAACTGATCTGTTCTGAACTGAACTGTTCTGAACTAAACTGTTCTGTTCTGAACTGAACTGTTCTGTTCTGAAATGAACTGTTCTGAACTGAACAGTTCTGAACTGATCTGTTCTGAACTGTTCTGTTCTGTGCTGTTCCGAAATCATCTGTTCTGAACTGAAGTGTTCTGTTCTGAAATGTTCTGTTTTGAACTGATCTGTCCTGTTCTGAACTGAACTGTTCAATGATGCGTCACTGAAATGCACAATGAGCCACAAAAGGTTGACAATTTAATCATTAATACCTCATTGGTTCTGCCGCATTATAATGACGCAAAATGACAAAAAAAGCTTCAAAACAGCGCCATGCTGCTAATGTGTTTTAACTATAATATCCGACTACGGTCAAGACGATAATGCCGCGGTTAATGGGTCAAAGGGCTAAGGGCTACTAGCCAGGCAGTACCGGGTCCACAGACGGTCGACTTGATGCCTGCAGTGCCGATGGCTGGCAGACGGTTGATAGCGCCGTCAATGTTGAACCCAAACACATCCCAGTCAAGGTCAAAGAGAGAGAACCCATTGTCCTCCACCTACAGACAACACGGTCAAACATAGAACTAACTCTAATTCGTTACTATTATTCGCATACAAACATGCACACTACAGTGTGTATAACCAGGCAATCAGTGAGGCTAGTTATTGATCTGCACGACCATCATTCAGGTTACATTTTCTAGCCTGCTTCTATTGCATCATGATTCTGCAATACATTATTGTATAGCAAATTCATTCAAATCCATTATAATGGACTGCTGCTGATAATACACATATATAGGAGGACAAACTAAAGCAGCACCTTGTCCCAGAAGACAGGGTTGGGTTCGTATCCTCCCACGGACAGTGCATCTCCCTGCAGCTTGAGGTAGACTGACGCGTCGTGGTCACGCACATTGGGCATGGCCCCCCCGCCCCCCACCCCCCCCCCCACCCCCTCTATGCGCTCCGTCACTACGTAGGCGTGCTTCATGGCGACCAGGGGCACTTTCACACCAGCCATGGCACCCACTGAGGGCGCCCACACACCTGCACCACAGCACCACCCACCTACCTTCACCACACACCTTATCACAGTACCACACACCTACCTCCACCACACACGACACCCCTGCACCACATACCTGCACCACAGCACCACACACCTGCACCATAATGTCAAAAAAATCAATTCCTCTCCTTTGACATCACTCTGAATTACCTTGCAATAAATGCT
This sequence comes from Chamaedrilus cognettii, assembly GCA_034695025.1. Classification (NCBI taxonomy): domain Eukaryota; kingdom Metazoa; phylum Annelida; class Clitellata; order Enchytraeida; family Enchytraeidae; genus Chamaedrilus; species Chamaedrilus cognettii. Next base: position 23,089 of record JAQIWG010000750.1, read on the forward strand.
TAATCACTTATTCAAATGCTTTGAAAATTCACTTTCTACCTTCCACATCATGAGTTTTGTACAGAACTGAGTACCGGCGCAGTTTATGACGGAGTTGGTCTGTATCACCCCTCGTGACGTCACGACCCCGCCCACGCGGCGCGTCCCGTAGTCGTCAGTGTAGACCTGGACCCCCCGCACTGGCGTGTCCTGGATGACCTGTGCCACATCCAGCACAGCAGCGCATCCAGCACGCGACTCACAGGCAAGCAGCAGCAGCATACAGCAGTTTGCCACTAGCTGAAGATAAGTGCACAACTGTGAATGACACACTTGATTACAATGCATACACATTCAAGGACTAGTGCAGTAATTGCTCGTACAGCTTGTGCTACCACGCAAGCACAGATGACGTCTGCCGAAGTTGATTATGAATCAATCCATTATCATTAAAAGTAGATTAGCTTCAAAAATTGTGCAGAAGATTTAGCTTAACTTAGCATAGGTCATAATATAGAGCAGAGACCTTGAAATAGGTCGTGTTGTACAGAAGAGATCTTTGCATACGTCGATAAGAGCATACAGCCAGACAAGGCCCATACCTTGGCCCCCAGCCTGGTCGCGGCCCGTGTGAGCGCGGTGCAGTAGCCAGCGGGGTCGATGGTTCCATCAGCGGGCGAGTAGAGCGTTCCATAGACATCACTGACGTTGAGCAGCGGACAGAGCTTCTGGGTCTCAGCCGGGCTCAGCACATGAGACTCCACACCATACGCGCGGCCCAACTACAATGCACACGCGGCCCAGCTACAACATATGTTCGGACCCGCCACAACACACGTCACATGCATGGCCCAGCTACAACACATAGGACATGCTGATCGCAGATCAAATTTCCTGAGATCTGATTGGTCAAATCTCATCTAGTTAAGTGAACAAGATCTCTAGACTATTCCACTACAAGGATTTAATTTACAGATGATGCTCGTTACTGACAAGCATTTGCAAGGAACAAAGTTTGAAATAAAAATCATCTCTTAACTTAACTGCTCTTACAAAAATAAGAAACATCTTCATTAAACCACAAAATCGATTAGAAGTTAATTATTTGACATTGAACAGCCAGTCTTGTTGGTCCTTTACTGCATACAGAACTGCTACCCGATCCTGTCCAGTCCTGTACACAGAACTGTTAGCCCATCGTGTCTTGTATACAAAGCTCACAGTCATGAGGCGCTTGTACTCGTCCAGCCGCTCCCTGGTGGATGCGATGAAGAGCCCCCCGTTGTTGATCCAACCTGTGCTCACCCCCGTCTCCCCCTCCAGCGCCCCCATCAGGCGCCGACTGCGCCCCAGCAGGTCAACCTCAAGGTCATTAGGGCGCAGGCTCCACACCAGCCCTGCCGCACACAGGGGTCTGCAACACTAACCATCAACCACAGGAGTCAAACCTCACATCCAGATTCAACCCTGATCATAAAGCGCAGGCTTCACATTAACCCAGTACCAAAGCAAGCCGGGCAAATAAAAATTAAATTAAGAAATAACAAGAACTTGCAAAACAATCGAATAAGAAACAATAGAAATTAAATATCAGACGTAAGATATATATACCCGCATTGTGCCAATGCAAGACATACCAGCGTATATACCTGCAGCATGCCAACGAAGCACTACCTGCAATGGGCCAATGCAAGACATACTAGCGTATAACTGCAGTATGCCAATGCAAGACATACTAGTGTATACCTGCAGTGTGCCAGGTGGTGCCAGCAGTCAGCTGGTGCCGCTCCAACAGTACGACATTAGTGACGCCCCCCTTGGCGAGGTGGTAGAGGGTGGAGCACCCTATCACCCCTCCCCCCACTATCACCACGTCAGCCTGCGTGGGCAGGGCCTTCACACCAGGGTCATCGACCTTGTACGACCTGCACAGCCAATCAGCAAGCTCTGTCAGGAGTTCAGCTTCAAAGGGAAAAATGCGCTAAGACCTTATCTGCATTTTGTCATTGGCTATTTTCAGCATGGCAACAGATGACTTTCAGACATAAGCACTAACTGCAATGTGCCAATGACAGACACACAAGTAGACGATATCTTGGCAACGTTCGGCAACCGATGGCAACCATGAACTTCATTCGGTTGCCATAATGGCAGCATTCTAGGAAGCCTTGGAGAGACTGCAGCGCAGAGTTAGACCTAGCCTACTTGTAAGGGACGCCCGAGCCCGCCGCTGCCTTGGCAGACAAGCAGCGCCACTGCTCTGTCCCAGTCCTACACCACGGCTGGAGGCCTGTCCCAGTCCTGAGCACCGGGCCTGCACCACGCAGCAGCCTCAGCATCGTGTGTCCCCTGCTGCTCACTGCACAACACACGAGCACGCTATTGAAGGAGTTCAAGTAGGCTGTTGCCAGTCAGAGCAGCTAGTACGAGCCTATTTGAACACTTGCTACTCGACGCCCGCTCAAGCAAAGAAATCAAATATTTTATACACAAAGTAGGCGCACATTGAGAATCAATTATGTTATCAGCAATCGACTCCCAAGTACTGCAGCGTATAGTGTAACACTAAAGGTTCACATACAATAAACATGGTAGTAGTTCGCATGTGTCATTGCATAGTGCTATATCTTGTAGCTCTACATGTAACTCACGACGTCAACTCTAACCGAGCGCGTTCTACGCTATAGTTGTCGCGTTCAATTCACAAGTCGTCTCCCTAATTCTAGCAGTCTAGCTGCCTCATTTTCACGCACCTCAAGATAACTGCATGCAGTAATGACAGTGGAACAAAATGGAATATACCATGATTCTGGGTATCTCGGCCAAAAATACATCCAGATTGCAATTTTGTAGCAAAAAATACCTAGCTCCAATTATAAAATGCGTCATTTTATATTTAAAATACCCAGATGTCTGGGTATTTCTTTAAAAATCATATCCATAAATCAACAAAAAAAATACTCAAATCTAGGCATATATGCCCAGCACTGGCATCACTGACTGCGTGGTGTGTTTTCATTCGGGAGCGCGCGCAGTTTCAACTAGGCCTGCTACCGCTAGCCCTGTTGGACCTCGGCCGCTGTACTTTGACTTTTCTCCAGCGAGAGGCTCAGTCCTTCAGACGGGGACCTGTCATTCGCGTCCTACAATCATGTAGGCCTGGTCTGTAGAGCGGCCGCATCCCTGCATACAAGCACCATCAACGGGCGCGCTCGGTCACGGGCAGACCCCCGCTCTGGAGTGACAACTCTATAGACCTACCAATACGTACTATAGCTCTTCATTCTATAGTACAACTCTGCCTGTGTTCTAGTCAGAATTAATGTGCTAGCTATTCGATCGGCGATAAAGTCATAGTCATTGATGCGGAGTGCAGCACAAGATCGACACCCACCCCTAAGTCTCAAATCTGCACTGACGCCCGCGTAGGGTCGCAGTGGTTATCTGCGCCTCCCCTCTAGCTGCGCCTCCCTCCCACCACCCCCGCTAGCTACGAGCGGCGCTAGACATAAACATGCACAAGCACACGGAGGCTCACTGGGTCCAGGCTAGGCTCAGAGCGTCCCTGTCTGTTACTATTACACTCAGACTGGGCCAGGGCCTCTAGGCCGCGAGGACAACGCTGCTGTGAACTGCGTACTAGGGAAAATATAGCCTACAAATGTTTGCTAACAACAATATAATTGTAGACCTATAGGCCGTCATAGGCCGTGCTGCACCACAATAATAATGACTGCACTGTTTACCGCAGCTGTCTAACTATTTGCCGTAGGCTAACACTGAAGTTAAACTGTAACTTGTCCTGCTGAAGACTGTGTCACTAGAGTTCGGCATAGGCAAGCAATTTGACTTCATTTTAATGAGAGGTCATAGACTATATGCTAAATTATTACCACTGTCCACTGGGCATAAATACAATGTAGGATGCATAGATCGAGGCCCGAACTTAATTATTGAAACCGTGAACTTAAAAAATATTGCACGGCAAGTCTTAAATTCCTATCACAGCATCTACCTTACAAACAACATGGCCTAGACCTTAGCTGGAAAATAAAATTTGGATCATAAAGCGCGAAGATGTTCTACACCGCGATTTAAAAAAAGACAAGACACTAAACAAGCAGCTGTAACTCAGTCAATTGTAGACCGGTTTTCGTCATTTTTTACAGCCACATAAATTAGCAACAAAATGTATATATCGATTTCCGAAATACTCTAACCCTCTTGCCGCAGTACCCCGTGAAAGCTTAAAATAAAAAACGCTGATTTCTTGTATTGATAAACGATTTGACTTCGTGAGATATTTCTTGCATGACTGGTGACACTTGCTGAGATATGCAAACTATGGCAGTGATACATTCAACTGAGCATGACTCCTGAAACACCAGAAATTGGATCGATACAGTCCGGCTAAAACACACTCAAAGAGATCACTGCCATGACTTCATGTTGTTCATGATCAGCACAGCAGAGGTTCTGTAGCAATCATCTTTTTCTTCGACACAAAGCTGTTGACAATGGACGTCGTGCTGATGACATTGTGCTAGTTAAAGTTGAACACTTTGAGCATCCAATCAGACATTCTAAATGTGAAATTTAAGTGAAACGCTTGCAACATTCTGAAACTTAAAATTTTGCTACTCCGTGTCAGAAAATTGACTACTCTCCATTGTCAACTTTCTCAGGGTAGTGCGGCAATAGGATTTGAGTATTTTGGAAAGTAATAGATACATTTTGTTGCAAGCCTAGTTGGCATTATTGTTGTGAAAAAATTATGAAAATCATTTTTTATTTCCGTCCCGCTTAACATTTGGCCCAGTTACAGCGTTGTGGTCAGTGTATTGTTTTTTTTAAATCACAGTGTATCGTCGAATATTGTGATGCTGGGACAATTTGCAAATGAAGCGTGGATGCGACACGCGGCTGGTAAACACTGGCAGGTGCGCTGAGATCAGTGTAGCCACTTGCGGCTTTTCGATCTAAATGAATTTTTTGAGGATCGTGTACTCGTTCTACTTCCTTTTCAAAAAGGGAAATTGATCTATAAATGACAATTTAGCGTCTAAAACAATTATAGAAGACTATAGCGTTTTGACAGGTTTAATAGTGTGCTGTTTTTTATTTTGTAAACTTTAAAATTGACTTGTTAATCAAAAAAATTATCCGACAGTTTGGTACTTTTAGACCAAAAAAGTGAGTAGAAACACTGTGACAGATTTAACCTGGTAGCGTTGTGATGCAGCCTGTAGGCTTTGACAGGACATGAATGTAAGCTCTTTTTTTTCAATTATTATATATTATGCGGCAAAAGAAAAAGGTAACAATTTCTAGCATTGCGTGTCAAATCTACGTTTATCCTCGTCAAAGCCCCGAAATCAAAATGCTGATTTGCAATGCGATCTTTTCTAGAATGTCGTGATTGTGTGACTGCCTCCAAGCCCTGGAGTCGGGACTGCTGCAGCAACAGCCTCTCGCCTAAATGCCAAGGGTGTGTAGCCTATAATAATGTTGCTACACAGCAATACGTGCACTTACTCGCAGAACGGATTCATGCGCGCATTGGTTTGTTATACAATGCAATACCACATTCGTGTAGGCTACCTCAACCTTTACAGCGATTTTTTTTTTCCAAATGATTTTAAAATTTGCCACACAAATTAGTCAATTGATTAGATAATTATCAATTCATCATATGATTGGTCAGGGTGACTGCTCACGCACTCCTAGGCGTGAGTACCAACAATGTGAATGATATCACCTAATCAATTGACTACCTGAAGGATGAATTTAATTCATTAACTGAATATCAAAATTAAGCCTCATAGTAATCAAAATACATATATATATAGTGACACGAGCGATTGATAGCTGCAATGATAGTCCTAACTTCGCTGGGTCGTATAGATATGGTCCGTGCTGCGCTGCTGCCGCCTGGCTGTCAGTCTGCTTGTCTGTCTGGCCGCCCTGCTGCTTGTCCGCTATGCACTGAGCGACCCGTGCGGGGGGTATCTCTACACCCAGGCCCTGGTTAGATCACTCACTCACTCTCTTACTCACTTATCCTTTTTTCTTTTTCCCCGTATGTGTACGCACAGACGGACTCCTGGCCTTTGGGCCAGGACAAATGCAATAACTAACCCTACCATTTCCACCACTTCCTCCTTTCCTCCTCGTCTGGGTTTCCTAAACTACACCTGCCTGGTGCCCATGACGAGGGGAGATTCCCGATGACGTCTTTCGACGCCGAGGCAATAGAACTATAAGTCCAATAGAATTTGTATTATTATTACTCATTCATCTTGCAGCTTAGCCTGCTTGCTCAGTTGCAGTCAGTGGGTAGATCAATGTTCTATATCACAGCTTTCAACGCAGATCAATGTTCTATATCACAGCTTTCAATGCAGATCAATGTTCTATATCACAGCTTTCAACGCAGATCAATGTTCTCTATCACAGCTTTCAATGCAGATCAATGTTCTATATCACAGCTTTCAACGCAGATCAATGTTCTATATCACAGCTTTCAATGCAGATCAATGTTCTATATCACAGCTTTCAACGCAGATCAATGTTCTCTATCACAGCTTTCAATGCAGATCAATGTTCTATATCACAGCTTTCAACGCAGATCAATGTTCTATATCACAGCTTTCAA
>JAQIWG010000751.1:0-29715 GCA_034695025.1 Chamaedrilus cognettii
TCCACTATACATGTAGCGGTGTATCTTCCACTATACATGTAGCGGTGTATCTTCCACTATACATGTAGCGGTGTATCGTCCACTATACATGTAGCGGTGTATCTTCCACTATACATGTAGCGGTGTATCTTCCACTATACATGTAGCGGTGTATCTTCCACTATACATGTAGCGGTGTGTCTTCCACTATACATGTAGCGGTGTGTCTTCCACTATACATGTAGCGGTGTATCTTCCGACGCGTAATCGGATTGCAGTTGCCACGCTCCGTTGCGCGACTGCCGACGCTAGAGGCAGTTCTTCAGTAGCCTATACGCTTCAAACGCTCTTGTCATGCGGCCTAACGCAACATTTAGTTGCGGCATTCAATGCAAGGCAGTGGTCCTAACGCGTCGCAATTTCTTTTTCGCTTCTCGTCGTAAACAATCCGCGTTAAATCTATTTTTACTAGCTTTGGCGATAATTATACCAAGATGCTATCCAGTAGGCTATCAACGGCATATCAATTGACATAAGCATAGCAGGTGATTAGCCTATTACTAAAGGTCTAGTATTTGAGGCTGTTGGGCTGTGAAACAGGCCGCTATAGCCTTAATGCAGTATAGCGTATAGAGGCATTGCCATTTGGCTAATGGTGAAATTTGATCTACAATTGTACATGTGCCAGTGTGTCAGGTGCAGGGTATTCATTTCTACACAAGGAGTAATATTTCGTGTATAAAATATTCATTTCGCACGTGTTTATCTACATCGTCTTACAACCTGTCTTGCTTTTTCGGCGCCGCGGCTTGCGAGAGCTAACACAACATACTCCATGAGTTGCGACTTCTTCTAGCAGCTATCTGCATCAGCATCCCAACTGACTCGTAAATCAAATCCAAAACTCATTGAAATAAGTCTTCGACGATCCAAAATGGACGAGATAACTTTAGACGAATCCGACGCGTCCATTTCGTCCTGCGCCTTGAATTCCTCCCAAACGGAGACTGATCCGGACCTGGTATCGAACGAGAGTTGCAATCTGTATGATTTCATCGTCGAGGCCGTGCTCATGGGTTCCCTTTGTCTATTCGGTTTTATCGGGAACAGCCTATCAACCGTCTGTCTCTGGCAGGATCGCTCGAAGACCGCCACACCGTTTCTCCTTGTCTCCCTTGAAATCGCCGACACCTCGTTCTTGATCACCGTCGTGATCCTGAGAGTCCTGGACTCAATCCAGACCTTTAGCGACACGCTACCATTCATGGACGAGTGGACTCCTTATCTGGGGAAGTATCTCTACCCGTGCGCTATATCCGCGGAAACGGGGACGATTTACTTGACGATACTCGTAACGGTTAATCGTTACGTCAGCGTCTGCAAGCCGTATGACGTCACGGACCGTTGTTCGTTACGTCACGCGCGACGTCACGTGATCGTCGTGTGGCTGTGCTCCGTCGCCTTCAACGCGCCGAGGTTTTTCGAATACGACGTCATCGAAGAAAATATCTGCGACGACGGGAGTCTTTCGCCGAATCTTAAACCGTCGACGCTGCTGGCTAGCACCCTTTACCAGATCTTGTACCTGAACGTCCTGTACTTTCTCGTCATGTTTCTCGTGCCTCTAGTCACACTGGTGATACTTAACTACAGGCTTATAGCGGCTTTGAGGCGTACGCGGAGAAGAAGGGAGAGTATGCGGGGAGGAGGGAGCGGTGGAGGGGGAGGGGGGGCGAGTGTGGCTAGATCTGAGGATGATATCACGCTGATGCTGATCGTCGTGGTGCTAATATTCGTCGTCAGCCAAAGTCCTGCTCTGGTCACCCATGTGAGTATGTTATGATAAATTAGTGTGACCCCTTTTAAGTCGTTGAACGGAGAGTTGAATTTTCATTGGAGATCATCACAACCAAGCAGCCAACCAGAGCACTAAAATTTATAATTAAAATTTTATTTCGTCACACTGGTTACTAGAAGGCCTGGATATGTATCTCAATGATAAATACAATACGATACAGGGATTATTTACAGTTATTTCTCCATGATTGTCTCCACATGAAAGTTTTAAGTCTTGAGAAGACGTCAAATGTGCATGTCCCAAAACAATTTTTCCTGTGCGAACGAAACTTGGAGTAGGATATGCTGACGGAGACTAATTCCCTCCCATGAAGAACTGCGGAAGGACAATCAGCATTCAGCGATGCGCTGTCGACAATGACAAATGCTCCAGCCACTGGCCTTTCAAACCCAACAACGGTAACTGAATAGTTTCGCAATCGTTTAGAATATAAAAGTCCTATTACACAACAACGCTAGCTCCGTTGTTGCTCGACGAATGACTGCGGTTGTTGCTTGGTTTGCGTCACCCGAGCTGCGGCAACTGCTCTGCCGACATGGCGGTCTAGAACTGCGCTCATGATTAATGAGGCTTCATCGCCTAACTCAGAGCTGCACATGGTCGCAAACAATTATAGCAGATTATAAGCGCGAGCAGGGAATATCTAATCTGCGCGGTTGAGCTTCATGCAAGCCAACATGATACTTTCAATCAACCCGGACAAATAGGGCCACTAGCGTGTGACCAATAGCGTATGCAATCCAAAATAGACAGACAATTTTATATAACGATATTCGATATAACGATACAACTTCAGCTCAACATAATCTATCCCTAGCCCTAACCTAATCCCATGCCCCTAACCTATGACCCTATACTGTCCCTAAGCTGACCCATGACTAATTCAAAACGGGCGTGGCCTGTGGCTCGGTTGTGCAGTGGAGCGGGCAGCAGGAGACTGCCCTCTGCAAAGGAGGTCTGCCAATAGTTGAATCCCCCATTCTAACTTATCTACATAGGATAACGAATTATTCATACCATATAGTATATACAATACAATAAATGACAATATATAATATACAATAAATGACATAAAACGGTCTATCCATATACATGTATATTATACATGTATATGGATAGACCGCTTTATGTAATTTATAAATTAGATTACATGAAAATCTGCTTGCTTTTATTTTTTTATTTGGGTGAACAACCCCCATGGAACGATCCCCGCTTTATTTTATTTCCTATATGATATGAAATGTTGGTATCAGGTACTTCTCGGAAGCTTGGTGATCGATTTCCCCACCGCTCCCCCCTCTGTTATTTTATTGCAAAATCGATCTCTGCTTTATTTCTTCAGACTTATTGACTCCCGTGTCCATTAGGGCACAGAACTGCTGCCTTACTGTGCCTCTCAATCTGTTGACCTGTTACAGTAGTTGATCCTCTAATCTTGCAGTAACGTGCGCCACAGATCCTTCTTATGATTCTGCTTCTCGCGAATTCGTATCATACTGTTCGGTGAACCTGATTGATGCGAATTTTATCTCTTATCATATTGCCTTTCTCTCCTCGACTCATCTAGAGGTACTTTATTTATAAGAAGAATTAACTTTTAATAGAAACCCAGCTGGGCATATTGCCTAATGATTAATGGATGGAGGAATTCCGCGAATAAGCTTGTGTCTATCTTTGTAATGCCTGATAAGTGAATGATTTTAGAGTGGGTCTAACAGTTTCATATCACTGTCAGAAGTTACGATAATCCATGTATAGGCCACAGTGGTTTTCAAACTTTCAGGGATGGCGACCCACCAAAAAGGTATACAATGTCAGACGACCCAGCATAATACAGAAAGGTATACAATGTCAGACGACCCAGCATAATACAGAAAGGTATACAATGTCAGACGACCCAGCATAATACAAAAAAATTACGTTTCTAATACCTTAAACATCGAATCGCACTACCGAAGTAATCGTAAAAGGCGACTAAACAGGGTAGCGGTTCTGTTCCGTGACTTCCGTCTCTCTTTCACAGAACCGGACTGTAAATAGTCTTAGTGCTACACATTTTCCATAAAGTACAGAAAAACAAGATCTTGCGCTAACAGAGGCCATTACTGCAACGCGTAGCTGGGCAGTGGGAGTGAGACCCTGAGGCCACGTGCAGTACGTCGCGACCCTATCTTGCCGCGTATAAAGTCCCTGATGGCGTCGATGTACGGGGCGACCCGGTGTCGACGCAGGAAATAGTGTTTCCCGTCTCGTCATTGGACGCAGCGGTACATTCTGTCCTTATAGAACGCGTCTTGATAACGAGGCCAATCAAAGTTGCATCCACTGCCCTTTCACGGTGGAGACGGACGCAATATTTGAGAATCATTCATGCAGCAGCAACTGTAGGATCCTTGGTTTCGCTTTTCAAGCTAATTTGCACAGTGTGGCTATTATTCTGTTAAATTTGCTTAAACTTTAATTTACTAAGGAAGTAATGCGTGTACGTACACGAAATGATCATGACGTTTTCTGGGCTGAAAAACACTGTCGCAGCTTAAATTTAGTGGGCCGTTCAGAGTGGAACGGTTAGAGTGGCAGTAGCACAGCGGGCCGTTTACAAAAAAGAAAGTTTGTCAAAAAGAATCGTGGCGAACTGTAGTTGTTACCTGGAAGGGGATGCTGTGTAAACTAGTTAATTGTGTCCGCGTTTTAACAGCAGCAAGTTATGAGCAATATTGAACTTGAAGGACAGAAAATTGAATTCTATAAGTATACTACGATTTGAGATTAGATCACCACTACATGGCGTAAATCAGACTTATGCTAGGGATGCGCAGTCTAACTTCTGACGTCATTTTAGTCAATGGCCAGATGTTTATTTGCGCGAGCGTAATCTCATTGCGTGTGCAAAATCATTTTTAGAAACGCTTCCAGTTGGACGAACTCTGCAATTTCGTTGCGTGTAAAATTAGAAGCTATTTCATTTGGACAGGCTCAGCTGCTGCAGACAGCGGCTTGCAGAATAAGTTAGTGGAAATTCCTGATCCTGTTTACAAGACGTAAATATAACGCATAGTCATTCTTTACGACAATAACTATATAGGCCTATAGGCTTACTCTAAGCCGAGGTTTTTTTATAGTGTTGCCTCGATAGTGCTCCCCCGGGTACTTATCCAGCCAGAAATAAGAAATACTCACAACCGGGCGAGAGGGAAGGGGGGTAGCAATTTTATTCGGATTTTTTTTTTCTAAGTACTGCACATACAGTATACCAGAAGTGTTTCATTTCACATTTTATAACTGCACAAAATTTAAGTCTACAGCAACATTTTAGTGCCACTGCGCGTTTAGAATAGCTGTAGCTTCTCGATACTAATGGGCCCACCACGTAATTACCACAGTAGAAAACGCAGCACAGTATACAGCTCTTTTTCCAGACGATGCAAGTAAATTTTACGTCGAGGCGAAATTTACATGCATTGAGCGATGTCGCAGCATTGTCTCGCCAAAATGACCGCCTTGCAACTTTCTTGAAAAGCGCGTGTTGCCAGGCTGGCCCACAACAGTATGTTATTTAAAATCTTAGGAAACGATGGTCCTAAGCTCTGCGTGATAAATACGATACAATATTTCTTACGATGCCTTAAATTCTGGTCGAGTTAGCAGGTTTTGGTCTGCTTTTCTGACAGCTTGATCATTATGTGTTCAGATGTAGTTAATCGTAGTGCGATCTGACGTCCACTCTACACGTATCTTTTTAATCTAACTGTTTCCTCTATGAAAATTCATTAACATTCAATTGTGCACTTCTCATTTATCTGCTGCATGAGTGTTTACTGCTGCGCTTTTTTGCTTATTGTTATTGCCGTGTATGTTATAATGTCTGACCTCGTGCCAAACATGGCTTCATATTATATGATACGGACCTCCTTGACATTCTCGCAAAACGGGGAAGCTGACAGGTCAAACTCCCTAACCAGGATCTGGGTGGTTGGCCTTCCACCTTGGCCTTCATCAGTTGAAATTTTTATGACACGAACGAATGGTTGTTTTCTCCGTAGCACTCATGGCTTTATATGGCCTTATATGGCCTTATATGGCTCCTCATGGCCTTATATAGGGTTATACTTGTTTAATGCCAGCCCTCAATCAAGAACTGATGGCGTTCAAAAAGCCAATAAATTGTAACGAGAATTCAATGACTATACTGTTTACTGATAATTCAATAAGACTTAGTAATGATTAATGACTGAAGTCACAACAGTAGCCTATACTTACCACCTTCATTACATATTAAAATGCATAAAATAAATCAAATTTAAATTTAGTATGACCGCAATGTTCCACATGTTGCTCGGTGATGCTTGGAAAAAACAGACCAAAAAATAAAGGAGTGTGAGCATCTATTTGAGGAGATCGACGAATTGCACATTGGACACAAACGTGATATTAAAGCTTGGCATTTGTTCTCCAGACGCTCGGTTTATTCAAGGACCACTTTCCTCGCGGTTGTCCCAATCACATCTTCTACTACGAGCGCATCAGTGACCTGCTCATCGTCGCGAACTCCTCGCTCAACTTCGTCGTCTACTGTTTCTGCTCGCGGCGCTTCCGTCAGATCCTCGTCAAGGTCGTCTGCCGCCGTCAGGGGGCCAGTCGGGGGGCCAGTCGGGGGGCCAGTCAGGGGACCAGGGCGGTCAAGGGCGGGCAGCAGCCCGGGCAGTCCCGCCGTCCTGGCGCGACCGTTGAAGTGGCTGCGTCGTGCGCTGCGGGAGGGGGCGTGGAGATGAGGCTGATGCGGGGGAAGATGGGAGCGTTGCCGGGGGATGGGGGTGGAGGGAAGCGGGGGGGCGGGAACGGTGTGTGGACGGAGATGGGGACGTTGAACGGGGAAAGGGGCAGCAACGTTGGGAATTATGTGTGAGGCGTGGATGTGGCGTGAAGTTAGACTTAGAGGTGAATGTTTAAGGAGATTTTTGTTTGTACTGATTTAGCCAACAATGTTGATTCCATGTTGCTGTAACTGATGGGCCTACATGCATATTTCAGCCACTCGGTTGTAAATAATAAAAAATTATATACGTCGATTTTTGGCATGACCTATTCAATCTTGGATGGGTGAACCAGTATATATACTTCAGCGTTTCTAATCCAAGACTTGGTGTATCCTCAACATATCCACGTTACGTATTTACAACATTAATTAATATTATAATTGTCTCACAGCCTTAGCGGTCACTGTGGTAAAGGAGAAATCCTGTGGGCTGTGTAGTATTGTGATAGATTGCTCGTGTCTAATTGCATGTATAAGCTGACCTCGTTCTTATATTATTAAATATAACAATATTGTATTAGAAAGTCCTGCCAAAATAATATGTTCTAAGCATAAATCACAATTCAATTGCATTGTAAGCCTGATTATGAGTCGATAATTGGAGAATGTTGATTGATTGATCGATTTTATTTCAGTCACAGCACAGTATAAATACGGATCAATAAAATCAACCAATGAAAAGAATAGCGACTTCAAGGCAGAGTGCTTTTAATGAACCGCTATGTTAAGGACACACAGTATCAAAACTGCACTGTCAGGTTTTTGTTTTCATGATCTCTTCACTTTGACATTATAAAAAAAACTTGTTTAATTATTTTTTTAAACAGCGCTAAATTAACTCACTTTAGCATTAGATGCAATGTTCGTTAGAATGAGTTTTTTTAAACTATTACCAGCTCATGTCTGGACTCATAAACAGTATTGCATTGTCTAAGATAAAGCTTTCGGGACGTGACACGCATGGACTAGATCTAATTTGCGCCGATGTCGTTTGACACGGAAGGATTTAATATGTCGTGTAGCCCATACTTAGTGTGGAACGAACGGACAGCGCAATGAATAACATAACATTCTCATTTTTATGTCGCCTAATAAAAGAAATTTACGAAAGTTAAAAAGAATACATCGAGCCTAGTACAATCGCTAAGTTCGTCGTCAGTAGTCTTGATAGCTTTGACGTTCTTTGAACGGAACAAAATAAGAGCGATCTGAAATCTTAGGCTGTCTTTCAACGATGCATATTTCGCATGCAATTTTGCAATGCAATGCAACCGTGTTAAGGCGGACGGACGACCGTTGTCATGACAACGATTTCCTTAACTGGGTTTCATGCACGGCTTGCATGAAACCCAGTTAAGGACATTTGACATGTGAATTTTCTTAACATGGCTGCATGCAAAATTGCATGCAAAATATGCATCTTTTCACGGCCTCCTTTCCAATTTAAACAATTTTTCTTCGACGCTACTACTTTAACATTTTTGTAGTAGAAGCACTGACTGTCCCCTCCCCTCCCTTGAACCTCATCTCCTTATCTCCTTCTATTTCACTTGAGACAGCTCTGATGCCATGTCTTGGGTCAATTTAGACCAATATGTTTCCGACCAATTTTGTTATGGTCGAGCCACTCTCGTCGCTGCATCGCGATAATTTTCTTACGTTCTACGTGCTTGTGAGGCGCCCCGGGGGCACGTTACTCAGTGGCGGCCAAATGGACTTGATTATAGAAGTGTTCAGGTCGCACGTCATCTCTGCTGCAGCGGCGCGGAGAGAGAGCTTCTGCATTTGTGCCAACTTACTGTCGCAGCGCACTGGATATATGAGCTGTGGCGTAGTGAGGGAGGGGGGGGGGCGGGCTGAGGAGGGGGTGGGGCGAGCTGAGATCGGGGGCTAGTTGGAAGGGGTGCGGGCTGGTTGGTATTAGCCCCAGGCGCCGCATATCCGGCGACGCCAATTTGAGGGCGGATAAAAATGGGATTCAAAAAAACTAAAAAAATGATAAATGAAACATGCTGAGAGTGGGGGAGGGCTGGGAGAAGGATCTGGTTACTTGGGTATTGACCCCAGACGCCAAAAAAATCAGGCGACGCCAATTTGGGGGCATAAAAATGTGTGCCAAAAAATTAGAATTTTATAAATGAAACATGGAAAATTATTAGACTTCGACACCTCGGCCCGTCCACCCATCTCACCGCATGCTTGTTCAAGATGGCATAGAATAGGAAGAACAGTACTCTCTCAGTTGTAGTGACTACCCGGTCCCCTTCCTCTACCCCCCTTCCCCCCCCCCTCCCCCCCTCCCCCAGGCTCCGCTCGCAAGTTTTGAAATCGAGGAGTGTTGCGGTCTTAAAAACGTTCTGGGGGACGCCGTATTTAATTTAAACTAGCCCGGTGAAACGCCGCACGCAAAATAGCTCATCTGCGTCATTGCTTGGTGTTTACTGAGAGCAAAGTTGGCGACAATTGGCGAATGATGGAACTAGATGGAGTGCTTAAAGTACACTGTCGTCCTGGAATTGATAGTCGATGTATTTAGACTTCATTAATGAAACTGTCACCAAAAGACGACGCTTGTCCTCAACAGAGCGCTAAGCAGAACAACTGCGCGGCTTCGGTAGTAAGCTATCGCTGATTAATTCGAAATTGTAAACGTGTGTCTTCTGTTGCTTCAGTTTGTCTCAATTTGCGCCAAAATCTGCCCTTGTCGCCAATTTGCTCAGATAGGACGTGCTGTTGCTGCAGTCACATAGGCTTGGACAATAGCAGACATTATAATATAATTATATAATAATATATATATAATATAACATTATATATAATACAAAAGCATTATACTGTCACGCAATTGTCCTACCGTCTGATCCTGGTTTCATTACTAACTAACCTTCAGTCTTTAGCAACAGGCAGATTAGACCTTCATTCAGCCAAATACTTGATGGCTTGTGATGACAGATGAAAACAGCATTAGTTTCACACATATTAAAGCTTCCCTGGCTCTAGCGTCGGAGACATTTAAAGTAAGTCTTTAAAGTGTCTTTTTGTAGGCATTGCCTACTACAGGCTTGTGATTTGTTGTCCGATATTGTGTAGTATTTTTGATGTGATTCTTTATTTAAGCAAATTTAGTTGACCGATTGATTTTTCATCACAATAATTTAAAGTGAGCAGATTGTTATTAGATTTGAATGATTCATTAATTTGGCTTATAACTTCGACTTGTTTCTAGGTCTGCTACCGCCAACAATTTCCACGATGGCCTGATAATGTAACAGCCATACACTTGTATAAATTTAACCATTTATTTTTAGTAATCTTGGTATTACTATTGAACACGTATATCCGATATTGCATCGCTTATGTACGCAGTACATTGACCTGTGCACTGTACAAATGCACGAATTATGACTGCAGTAGTTCATGACATTTTTCATAGGCCGGGCGGCAAAAATTTGATCTTCTAACTAGGCGCGTTTGTCTCAGCCAAATAACAGTGCTCAGCTCAGTACAATGGTTTGCCCTCGCCAAACATTCATCACATCTGACAATCATATTAGCTTGAACCAGGCACCCGGAAGCGGATTCAATAATCCGTCGCGTGATTCAAGGACTGTAGTCGTAGCATAATTTGGCATCAGGGTGGAAGGATGCGTACCGGAAACGGAATGGGGTGATGGGATACAAACCGGAAACGGAATATTTTCTTAAGGATTATGCTACGTCTCGAAGTGAACGGCTGTATTGGGAAATAGCGCCAGAAATAGCGTTATGATTACTGCACGACTCACGACTAAATGTCATGCACACGGTACCGCGATAACAGTGCTAATGACGTGCATTGTTTTCTTACATGTAGTTTGGCATGGGGAATAGAATAGAATAGAATATTCATTTTGAATGCATTCAGTTAGGATAACTGAAATTTGACCAAGAGCCTATTGTCATTTTTAGATTTTCATACGATAGGCTTCGTTCTTTGCACTAGGCCTACTAAAAAAATATATCTCATGCTCTGCATGTAAACATATGGACGCCTGTAATAGCCTAGCTAGCCTTACAGGCCTAATGTTCATGCGTGCCTTGTATCAAAATTGATTAGAGACATTGATTAAATTGCCAAGTGCAAAATTAGGTGACCACTCGAGTACCGGATACAATTATAATTTTTCTCTATGCAGACCTTCAGTGACGTTATGCAATTTCAGCGCACCTGCCTTCCTGCGGAACGCTAGGTCTACGGTCTAAGCCTGGGATTCTCAAAGTGCTGCTCGCGGGCCAAAAGTGGTCTAAAAATACTTTTTATGTGGCCCGCGGAGCCCTTGCTAAAAGGGCCACTTTGGCCCGGGCGATGTTGGTAGGATTGGTAATGCGTTTTTGTTACAAATTTGAATGTGGCATAAGAGTAGGGTCAAGTTGAGCAGGCGTAGTACGCCAAGAATCAGAGCATAAACAAATTTGTGTGGCAAATGTGGAAACGACTGCTAAGATAGGGTAACGGACAATTAATGATGTTAAGAAAAGTTCTTCAAATTTCTGCCCCCCCCCTCCCCCCGGTTGTTATTTTGACCGAGGCTATTTAATGGCCCTCGAAGTTTTTGAACACCAATTTTTAAGTGGCCCACCGAAGAAAGAGCTTGAGAACCCACCGGGACTCCAAGCCTAGCAATACGCCCTGTCCATAACTCTGATACAGATCGCTGGTATCACTGCTGTAGCTGTTCTAATACGTCACCCTTGTCACGCAATATCCGAAAGTAAATCACAGTAAATTAGGCAATACCTGGTTTGCGCGAAAAATTGTCCCTTTCGCTTTCCTACGCTCGTAGAAGATTAGGCCTAAACTGAATTTGCTTATAAAAGTCGTTTTATAACACGGAACTGAAGGCTGCTGTGTAGGCCTAGGCAGTGTAGGCTAGTAGCAGGACGTTGAGGGTGCTTCGAAAATTGAAACGTAGTTTATGCCGTGTGTTGATAGAATAACGACTGCGTTGACGAATAATTTTTTATGGCCTACCCTTAGCCAACTTTGTGGAATATTGAGCGTGTTGCTAGTTGCTAAACCGTTTTATACAATAAACTTTACACTGTATACTATATATAACTGGCTGAATAATACATAATAATAATAATACATAATAATAATAATAGTAATAATAATAATACATGTCTTAATACAGTAAGACATAGACTTTCATCATGTTGCACAATCGCGTTTAATTTCAGTTGAGTCGACGCCTTGCCATTAAAAATAGCAAAGTCAGTCTCCTAAGGTTTTTATTAAGTTGATTGGCGCAAGGCTTTATCTTTTCTTCCGTAAGCTAGGTCCTATATCTTGCTCTGCAATTTCACACTGCAAGTCAGTCTTTTGGTGTTTTGTTTAACACAGCAGGCTAGTCTATGGCGCGCGAAAAACCTAGTTATTGTCGCTTTTCCACAAAGGCAATAACATGCACGGAAAGGAAACCATTGACTGGCGAGAAAAAGTCGTAAATATCAGCGCGTTCGCGAAGCTGCGGTCTCCGTCTAAGTTGCTGCCAGCGCCGTCAAGGAAATCCGGTTGACATTGTTCGGGAGGAAATCGAAGGAGAATTAATTAATCCGACGAGGACAAACTACTGTTTGTTCGCGGCGGAATGGCTAACGGTCGTGACTAGAAGGGATCTATGTGGTTTAGGCACGTCAACGTTGCGTTGGTTAGGATTGACGAGTGGTCGTATAGAGGCTGAGCGCATGGCGATTGTGTGACCTGATTAGAATGCAATCAATGCAGCTTTTTTAGTAACAGTGACTGTTAGCTTTTTCTATTGGCTTCGCATTATCGTGACACCAAATCACATGCGTTGTAACGCATGTGATTTCCATGGTTTATGCCTGCGTCAGCAGCAAAATTAATTATAGACCCGCTCGTGCTGCCTTAGATATTATCGGTATGGGCCTATAGCCCGCTTTTTGAGTTGCAGCACGCATGACAGGCTCATTGCTTCAAATCAAGCAGAATTTTCCTACAATTATATTGGATTATTATATTGGAATCTAGATATTGTGTACGTGTATTGCGTGCATAAAAAGCTTTGTTATATGAATTATGCAACGAATCATATAAATTCAAATGGCCGGTGCTTCTCAAACATTTTCTTCTTTGGGCCGCATTTAAAAAAAAGAAATCTTCGAGGGCCAGTCATATGGAAATAATTGGTTTTATGCCGCCGACAGCTTTTTTGTTGTGTCGACAACTTTTTTATACTTATTTTATACACTGTCGACAATTTATTATGTACTGCAGATAATATATTTTTATACTGCCGACAACTTATTTTATGCGGTCGGCAACTTATTACATGCTGCAGACAACTTATTTTATACTGTTGACAACTACTTTATGCTGCCGACAACTTAACTTGCCTCGACAACTTTGACGACAACAGTTACGGAATAAAATTTCTTTCCATTCATTTATCGAAAATCCCGGCAAGGAAGTATTGGACAACAGTATCCAGTATCCACTGTAAGTCAAGCGCTCGTGAAAAAACTGAAGGAGGACGATAATCTAGAAATCCATCACAAAACCGCGTGAAAGCCCTTTTCTTGGCATTTGCAGCACTTTGAGAACCCCTGGCGTATAGGCTGTATGTTATACGTATGTGTATAGGCTGTATGTTATACGTATGTGTATAGGCTGTATGTTATACGTATGTGTATAGGCTGTATGTTATACGCCCGATTATTGCTGTTCAGGATAGATCGTCAAAGAAACGCCCGTCTTGCGAAGGTAAGACGTCTAAATCTAATTCATGACTTCTTCAAATAGGCCTATGCTTTTAAATTAAAGAGAGCTACGTAGGCTATTAGCCTACTGTTGCAGACGTCCCTTGGCTCTTTTAGATTACCGAATTTTCGAATGCCGACGCAGCGAAACAACTACCGATGCCCACGTCAAATCTCCGAATTCTCTGCAACACGAATTGACGCTGCCAGATAATTGCAACGTTCGTTGTTATCGAAGAAAGTATAGCCGGCACGCTTTCGGTCTGGTTTTCTGGCTGGTCACTGAAGTGAACTGGATTAGATTTACAACGACAGCCTTGATAATTGCCTAAATCATTGCCTAAATAATTGCCTTAATCATTGCCTAAATCATTGCCTTAATCATTGCCTTAATCATTGCCTTAATCATTGCCTAAATCATTGCCTAAATCACTGCCTAAATCACTGCCTTAATCATTGCCTAAATCATTGCTTAAATCCGGACGTCAGCCAATTCGCGCTGAAACGTGGTATATATAGCACCGCGTGAGATTAGGCTCAGGGCCATACGATGTCGTAACTATTTTCGTGAGAATTTTCCAAGAGAATTTCCATTCGAACCTCGCATTAAGTCTAGGCGCTACGTGTACCCTACATCGCGCGCAGCTGTGCCACACGCCATCTTCTAAAAGATAATTAGGTCTATCGAAGCAAAACAGTGTGATTACTGTCATATACGCACTAGCCTTACAGTCTGATCAATACTATGAGCCCTCCTATTAGTAGTTCAGTACGCGAAATACAGCTACGAGTGTTTTGCTTTCAGATTCGAATCGTCCAAGCGGACTGGGCATAGATAGGCTTGCGTGTATTACTGATATTAGATTGTTTGTTGGCTTACCGTATGTATATCGGTTCAACTTTCACAGTGTTCATTTCACCGTCACACTCTGTAATTATAGGCATACTAGACTACATGTAGACTAGACTACTAGACTATATAGACTACTAGACTAGACTACACGTAGATAGACAACAATAATTTTAGTTAAGCGCAGAATTATTACAGGCAATCATTATAATTATAGCTAGAAAATAATTATGAAGTCCAGTAATATACACTGTAGAGAAGCACAACAATTCGAACTAGGGTCTGCATGTATCGTATAACATAACAACGATAATTCACATACAAGTGTAAGTACCGTCTGCAGGCCTATTCCAACTGCTCACATAGCCCATTGATACCGATTATTTTAAATAGGCCTCATTGTAGAACACACAATATTTACATAGACAATTCAGAACATAGACAATACTAAAACCTGTTAAGATTAACGCTCAAAATTCATATTTATAATAATTTGCCTTTTAGGCCTAGTAAAGCAACACGGACTTGCGCTCGGAGTGGGGGGGTGGGGCCACGTTATCCTAGAACTCATATTTTAGCCTACATTTCATGACATTATAGAAAGCATCCACATAAACAAAAAATTGAAATCAACTGGGGGCGTTCAACATCGCCTTGCAACCCCCCGGCAGACCGAACCCCGGCCTACACGACGGTCGTGATGGTGTGCGACTTGTTCATCCCCACCCTATTGACGCCCCCTGCCGCCCCCGACCGTCTCCTCCCTCCCCTCTGCTTCTTCTTCCTCCTCTGACACCCCCTCATGAGAATCCCCCTCAGCCGATCGTTGTACATCACGACGATGCCCAGATGCAGCGAAGACTTGAGAATCTGCAGGAAATTCGAGTAGACGTTGAGGTAGCGGAAGAAGACGGTGGCGCCCTCCACAAACCCGTTGGCGAACTCGAAGATCTTGAACGTAAGGATGACCATCTTGAGCGCTATGCATACAAGGTAGACGTTACACATTACGGACACTGCCAGGGCTGTACAGAGGACGTGAGCGTAGTTTGCGATGAGCTCCTGGTGTTTCTGCGCGCGGTGGAGGACATCGATGATATCCTTGTCGCGGCAGCAGATGAAGATGAAGGGAAGAACGTAGTCGAGGAGGATGTAGCCCAGGCTGTAGTAGAGAATGTAGAAGAGATCCTGTTCGGGAACCTCGCGCAGAGCAAAGTCCCAGTGGTTCTCCAGCGGGACGTTGCAGAGATGATACGCGCCCTGGACATATAGGATGCCCGGATTGTCATCTTTCGCAGAAGGGACATAAATGCTATCGCTTTTCCACCAAAAGCGTATACACGGTGATTCAAGAAAACGGGAACCAGTAGAATGATCATTATGACTCAACAAATTCCCAATCGATTTACATGAAACTTTTAATGTCTTGGGCGTGTGGTATTGTACTGCTGCTCGTTAAATATTTATCTTGCTTTCCTTACAGTTCGCTTTTAATCATAACAGCGCATGGTGGATGAGTGATAATAGTGGACCAGCGCCTCATTGACGCGTCAGTGAAACGATGACGTTGGCTTCATGCGTGTGTAGCAGCTAACGGTGGACAGTTTTAACACAAACTATGAATTCACTATAATCGCAAATCTCTCTGGTATTAGTTTCAAGTTTTACGTAAATCGATTGGCAATTTGTTGAATTGTAATGATTATTCTACTGGTTCCCGTTTTCCTGAATCACCATTATAAATTATGAACAGTGCATGTTTGAATATTTTGAAACTATTATGACATAGGACTTTCCTTTGGTTTTATTCGATCATTGTTTCTGTATATTTGCTGCACTGCTAAAATGTAATTGTAGATATTTTAACTTCATCTTCTCTACTGCACTCCACCCTAATGGTTGATTGTTTGCTGGGCTGACGAAATTAAGCACCTTTGCCAATGGTGCAAGAAGTGACTCGAAATCTTTTGCCGCGGCCGGGGTTCGAACCGACTTTCCGCCACTCGCAATCCAAAGTCCGCGACTTAGACAACTCGGCCACAACGCTTTGCCAACCACAACGCTTCGCCAGCCACAACGCTTCGCCAGCCACAACGCTTTACTTACATTTGTTTGAAGTTGTATGTGTATTTGCTACACTTTGTGTGAATAAAATGTACATGTAAAAAGTTCAGCAAAGTTCAGGTTTTTCACTGCCCAGGTTTTTCACTACAGCTGCAAGCGAACAGTAGGGCCTACTTTTCGCTCAGAGATTTACACTATTAGCAACATTCGACGTTACATTTAAACATTTCATTCGATTTACATTCGATTAATCATCATCGATTAGTAACGATCAATAGACTAGTGAAAGAAAAATTGATAGGCTCATAAAACATAAATTAAATATTATAGAGCATAATTATACAGTCACATCGCAGAATAAACGCCTTTATTTTCTTATTTCCACTTTTTAAAATTGTTCAAAAGATTGCAATTTGGTTGCATACAATTTAGGCATGGGATTCAAATAAGGGGTAATTGGCGTCCCTTATGCCCTTTATAAGGGACACGGGACAAATGGCCTGAAATAAGGGACATCCCTTAAAATAGGGGACGTCTGGCAACCCTACCTGAACCCCCGGAGGGTTCTCCCCCTGGAAGTACTCGTAGATGGGCACGCGAACCGGCGGTAGATACGCGCTGAAGAACCCAAGCGAGATGAGGATGATCAGACTTGCGTCCCTCGGCCCGCCCAGATTCGACATCTCCGATCCTTTCTCTGGGTCGACCAGCTGTCTCACTGTACGATACGACTCTGTGGCGGTCACGTAAAGCAACCAGGTGGAAAGAGTCTGCGTCAGACCGAAGAACGCCGTGAAATAGTTGGCGATCTCGAGTCGCTTCGTGCTGTCCGGCTCCCAGCCGATGTTTGTAGCCTGTGAGCGGATCTGCAGAAAGGCGATGGCCATGGCGAGGAAGAGCTGCTCGCTGACGAAGAAGAGTCCGTGAAGGCCCCGCGTCATCGGCCAGATTCTTCGATCTCGTGACATGGCGAGGATCGCCAGTCCGTTGGCGAGGACGCCCAGGGCTGCTACCGCGGTCATGATGTACGCCTCCGAGATGAACTCATAACTGTTGTAGAACTTGCCAATGAATTCTCTGATGGTGGGTTCAGTGTTGGTGAGGATGCCTATGAGATCAACGGTGGAACGTGGTGTGCTGTTCTCGTCGTAGTCTGAGAAGTTGCTGCGTTGCGTTGTGGTCGTTAGAAGCTTGCTGGCGGTGACGGAAACGTTAAAGAATCCGCTGATGTTGGATTTGATGATGTCACCCATTGTGCCAGTCGACTCTTCACTGCGCCAGAGATCCGTGAACGACGGATTGACTGCTGTTTCGTTCACGCTGTTCCACAGCGAAGATATGGTGGCGTCACCCCATGACATTGAAGTTCCGTTGCCTGTTACGCCAGTTCCGTACAATTGGCCAGTTTTGTGTGACTCGCCAGTTGCGTAAGATTCGCCAGTTCCGTATGACTCGCCAGTTGCGTAAGATCCGCCAGTTGTGTATAATGCGCCGGTTCCATATGACTCCCCAGTGGTGTAGGACTCGCCAGTACCTTCTTCCACTGTGGAACCGGTTTTCCAACCTTCAAAGCCATCATCCCACGTAGACCCTACCGCTGTGTAATTCCCCTCTAAATCATCACTGCTGTCAGCCGCAGTTGACTGATCCCATGACGTTGCGTTTACTTCCCCAGTGGAAATCGCACCCGACCAATTTTCTGTGGTTTTTTTCTCACCATGCATCGAATCATTCTTCGCGCCTATCAACCACCGACCAGCAGTCTCAGCTGCTTCATCATCAGTAGCGGGCACAATCGTCTTGTTACCGCTGCCTCTATTGAACAAAGACGCGTCAAATCCATTTTCTCCCCCTTCTTCTGGTTCCAGGGTGCCTGGTTGCTCCCTAGTGCCGCCCCCTTCCGATCGTAAAGTACCCCACGGCGGTTGAAACGGACTAGACCCCCCTGCCTTTATACCTTCGCTCGCGGTTGACGGCTTGGCCTTAGTGGGGGAGCCAAACATGCCTCTTCCGCCGAAAGGACCGGGATCATCTGTTCCCGAAGTCGAGTCCTCATCGCCGTTGTTCGATTCGTTTTCCTTCGACGCCGGAGTCTTTCCGCGAACAATGGTGAACAGTTTTCCGACTGTCGTCTTGGCTTTCTCTACGGCTTTCCGGTTCTCGCAAATGGCGTACATTGTCTCACAGCAGGCCGCTGAAGGCTAGATTTTAAAATTTATCAGATTTATCTTTCATCGGCGAATATAGTATAACGATTTGAGTTCACGTGATTGCGTAAGGACGCCACTCTAAACCTATTACACGTTCTTACGAAACTACGGAAATTGTGTATAGCATATTTCGTAAATTTATCTCGACAACAGCAGCTGTTGAAGATTTTAGACAACGGCAGTTGCAACGACGCTGATGCTGTCAACAAAGTCAGTAGGCCTGCGCGATAAACACAGAATTTCACTTGAAATGTCTAGTTGATCAAGTATATAGCAACATCCTTCAACGTTAGTCCATTGTTTTTGTTACATTTTAAATCCACATACTGAATCATGCTTGCGGCCTGTTGTGCCATCTAAGGTAACAGGCCTACCGAGTAAATAACCTCCATTTTACATTCTTAAGGCCGGTTGCTAGACTTCGATTTGAACTGCTATTTTATGTTTTAGTCCAAATTAACCAATCAGATTATTCGATACAATTCTTTCATGTATTTTCATTGGTTAATTCGGACTACAAAATAAAATCGCACTTCAAATCGAAGTCTAGCAACCGGCCTTTAGAGTCTGCGTTTTAACGCTAGCCCTTAACTGCTAATTCCTAACCTGCAAAGCAAGCATGCATAAAATCGGCATTGGTGAGCTCTGATAGGATAATAGATGACAAGGACAGCCCTGCATAGCCCTGCATTATAGTCCACATCGGCACATGAGCCTAATCGCCTATCGAATGTCATTTATTAGACCCAGTGGCGTCACCAGAATTAGTTTAGGTGGGGCACTATAAATCTAGAATAATAGATGTAAAATTTACTTTGTCAAATCGCAGCTTGATATGCGCGATATAAATTGGTTCAAGGCGTAACAATTGGCTGGCTTTGACATTTATTAAAGGCCACATGTATGATATTCGGTAAAATAAACTGCATTCTTTTCTAATAAAGATAATGCTTTTGAAAGTTTAGGTGTGGCACGTGCCCGAGTGCCCCATAGCTGACGACGCCACCGACCATCTATTTTCGACAATGATTGCGATTAGGTCTAGTCCTATCATCGTCGCGCCGACCATTTAGGCCCCTGTACTCTCCAGCGGTGCATTCACAACGACGGGATGCGGGACCCATTACGGACGAACCGTAATGATGTTTTTGTAGTGGCGCACTGAGAACTTTTGGATTTACGGGCAGAATTTAAGGAGCAGCCTGGATCTAGCAAAAATATTTTTTTGTTGCAGAGATTTTAGCCAGTAGTATCTTGACTATTTTGTCGCTAACGGATTAAGTTACACGTGATAAAATTTAGACTGAATTATCGCCTTGTAGGGTACAGTACATAAAGACCAGACCATAGGCCTACTTCATCGATTATAACTATTGTACCCATTGAACTAACATAATGGTTAAGTACAGACTATTCTCTTATTATTTAGGCCTGCTGAGTGCTGATGTAGGCCTGCCTGTTCTCTACAATAGCGTGTGAATAAAAAAAAGCCAACACAATTGTTAGCTAAAATGTCCCCCAATAAGCCTCAGAGCTATGGGCGTACGCTGCATATGATATCCGGACGCATGATGTGCTCCGTCATACGGAAGCGATGCGTCCTCTGGAGAGGACCCACTCAAACACTGCGTTCGCATAACGGGCGTGCGTCAACATTGTGCACCAATCGCAAAATGTGTTGACGCAGCCAACGCACACACATCATGGATGATGCGGCCATGTTGCCAACTTGCTCCCCGCGAGGATGCCTGAATAAAGGAAGAGAAAATAGTGAGTTTAAATTCTAGGCTAAGCGCATGCTTGCAAGCCTCGAATAGGTGTTTTTGATCGCCGGTGTCGGCACTATATGACTAAGACTAAAAATTCAGTGAAGCTAATGCTAAGTCTAAGCCATACAATGCATCAATTTTGAACTGTTTTTTTCTGCTCAATTGCACGAGGCGAAAAAATTCAAAATGGTCATATTGCAGAGGATAAAGTGGCCAGAGTCCGAGAATTTTTTGTACAAATCAAAGCCCTTTTCTCATTGCTCTAGGGGAGTCAAGGTGATGTCTCAACAAGCTTCGACATGTGTTAACTTCTAGACAGTCGTAGCCGGAGTTGACATTTTAGCAGAATAGTTATGGGCCTACTACGAAAGGTAGGCTACTGCTAGTTTATAATAGATTCTACCAGTTTGTACTTAGTGACTTCAACATAGTGACTTCAACGTAGTGACTTCAACGTAGTGACTTCAACGTAGTGACTTCAACATAGTGACTTCAACATAGTGA
Organism: Chamaedrilus cognettii; assembly: GCA_034695025.1. Lineage (NCBI taxonomy): Eukaryota > Metazoa > Annelida > Clitellata > Enchytraeida > Enchytraeidae > Chamaedrilus > Chamaedrilus cognettii. Next base: position 20,813 of record JAQIWG010000751.1, read on the forward strand.
CTTCAACGTAGTGACTTCAACATAGTACTTCAACATTTTCACTGTAGATAAGTTTTTATAATGTTCATGTGTGGAACGGAGATGAATCTGTAATACAGCCGTGTTGTGTGTATTGATGACAGTAATTGCTAGTATTATAGTATACATTGTAGACTGACCAATCACCGAGCATGAATCATGATTATACGCTGAACTTGTGTTGGTTCGGGCACCCTGATTGGTCAAATTTTAGTCTTGATCTCAACATACGTTAATGTTAATGCTAGCCCGTATTAGCGGAAAAAAAATTAAAACTGTCAAAAAGTTATCGCTTTTTTTATTGAATCAATAAATCTTGACTTGACATGAAAAACTTGTTCTTTCAACAAAATAGTCCAAAATTCACCAATTAGATGTAGCTAGGCCTCAAAGCTGACACACGGCAACCAATCAGATATGACGAAAAACTCAACTATAATTATAGCAACGCTATTATAGAAATAGTAACAAGCATAGCAAATAAAAGCGCAGTACGGGTTAATGATTTATTTTAAAACGATAGCGGCACTAGGACAATATATTATTTAAAACGACAATAATAACGAGCCACAAACTCGCGATTGGCAAGATCACGACTGCATCACGGCTATCTGACATCACAGTTCCAACAACGGCGAATCAAGATTCGAACGTGATCCTTGCATAGAGTGACAATATTAGGGTCACATCGAAACAATTATGAACGCAAAACAGAACAGTTGCTTAACAAAATGTATTAACTCTGAATCACCAATGGAAGACTAATTCAATTTTGTTGCTGCAACGAAAAAATGCAAATCACCACGATTGTGACTACAGAACGCGCAAAAATATATTCATTAAAATGATCGCGTGATCATTACCAGGATTCGATAGAAGTTAAGAACACAATTCGAACCCGTTGCGCGGAGCTTAATTAAAACTCGGTAAAACTGATTTTTAATGGACTAGCTACATAATGTCAAATGCCTGAAATGGCGATCAAAATGACTAAAAGGAAGTTGAACACTTTCACTTTAACAAGGTAAACCAGTGAATAAAACAAAACGCTTGCATCAATAGATCAAGAAAGTATGAAACAAGCTTTTACATATTCATCTACTTTTTCTTATAAATTAGCGCTCTATTGTTCTACAGAACATGACAATGAGTTTCAAAACCATATTTGGACATGAGATTGTGCACAGTAATATCATTATATCAGTGTCCTAGCTAGAACTGAATTTTAAAGGAACTAGCTACGCAGTGTCAAAAGCTTGAAATCAACATGAAATCAGAGTGTCAAACCTGAAAGCCACTACACCACAGCGAGGCGCTGTGGTGTGGTGTAAACACAAGGCTGTTACCACACAAGTGTCGCTAGCTGCTAACCCTGTGCTAGATAATTATTTATTTGACTGGCGTCAGGAAGGGCATCCGGCCGTAAAACCCAGCTCCGGCAGTCCTGATAAGGGCAGGCAAAAACGTGTAAACCTGTGTGAAATCATGGACATCATCAAATTACACGATAGAAAGGAGGTTAGTTTAGTTTAGCTAGTCATGAGTTTCAGTCAAAAACAGAGATAGTTCTCGGAAGACTATGACATAGAATTAACGAAGCACACTGGTTGATACAGCAACGAAAATTTGTGGAACAATATGCCATAATTTTTCCACAATAAACTCCTTAAAATAATAAATGCGACTATTATATACATCACATATATCTATCTATATATTTAGTACGATCTCTCGATTCATCGTCATAGTAAATAATAACATGATACTAGCTAGGTCGCATCTAAAAGCCAATAATATTGCATAATAACTTGTTAATCGAACGAATAGGCATTAACTCCTTATCAAATATAATATCAGTGCCTGAAACTAATCATTTTGTTTCCAAATTCAACCCGACTCCGCCTAAAATATAAAGGACAAACCAGAAATAAATTCCATTACATGAAAATCCTGTATGTACAATATTTCTCAAAACTTGTGAAAAACTGTATCTCAAAACCAAATGTTAACTAAACGCACCTGCAATGTAAATCCAGCTCATCAGAAATTAGTCGCAAGTGTAGTAATTCATGAACAATGCAAAGCTGATATATGAACTACGAAACTCAGAAATTATTGCAAACAGCTGAACCAAAGATAAAAGAATAATAGTAAGCTGGCAGCAAATTGATCCATAAACAAAAACAAAATATTTAGTAAGAAAATTTCACAGCGACTCGACCGTTGACGCAAGTTTTTGTGATGAAAAAAAAGAAGATGCAGAGCGTGCGGATATCCAATCACTGCTGCTTACAGTTTCCTTTTCCCTTTGGACTCTTTGATGCGATCGGTGGATCGCGGTCAGGAGATAGACATCGATCGCGAGAACTCAAGCCGTCAATCAAATCTCCTTCTAGAGATAGAAAGCGAGAAGCAAATAGAAAGAAAATAGCAGAAGCTTAGAGTTTTTTTTGTACATTGTTAGAGTTACAGCCAAATGGTTAATTACTAGCATAGAGAGAAATAGCAGAGCATTGAGTCAAAGACATAGAATGTTTGTACAGCAAATGCTACAGCTTAAAATGTATAAAATTGCTACAAAATTACATAGAAATTAAACAGATAATTACATAGAAAGTATAAGCATAAAGAAATGATTTACTCTAACAGCTTCCATTTAGCGAAGGCAAAGTGAAGCAGATAATCTTATATAAACCCAAACAACATACGCAGAGAATACATGGAGTATATAACCGAGATACATGGAGCATATAACAGAGATACATGGAGAAATATTGAGAAATTAAGCGTGTCAAACAAAGAATTGAATAAAAGATCTATGCTGGAATTGTAAAATATAATATTTCACATATCTAAGCTATATAATGTACAGCACAAACCACCGATGAATAAAAATAACTACGATTATAAGTAAATGATATAGAAACTTTATGAGAGTGAATAGAATGCCTAGATAGAAGCAAAGCATCAATAGGCTACATTGAAGAGAGTAAATGAAAAAGAACTATAGAAGCGCATGCGTACACAAAAAATTACAACCTACGAGATTATGACATAAACCATCAAAAAACAATCAATTTAAAAGCTTGCAAATAATCTTGATTACCGAGTATAATATAATGAACCGCACTTATGAAACTTGTACCATAAATGGGGCGGCACATTTACCCCTAAACACAGTCGTAGCGCATATACAACTATACATCACATAATTATTCTTGCTATGTATAAAAATATTGAACGTTCAACCCTAAAAATAGATCACTCTTCTCCCGGCCAACAAAAAAAATTGCCGTAAATTTTCCAGCGCGCGGCCAAAATAAATTTTCATTATGCCGCATAAAATACCAAGCTTTCTACGGCTCAACAAGGATAATACCAAAAACACGAAGACGAAGAAAAGTTACAAAAACTGCCATCCAAAGTCGTGCGATTAAAAACTCACCATGCCGGTAAATATATACAAAAGTCAAACTACGCAAAAAACTAAACGCTTTCACGGAACGTTAGTCGAGAGATGCACAAACCAAATCCACAATGCTACATTCTTCGATTACCAACGATAGTGCCGGACGCGCCTCGCGATCTATCACCGGCGCGTGAAGCAAGCGGGGAAGTGGTAGAACTCTCAGAGCATCCTGAGGAGTAGCTGCGCGATACTAAACCGCCACCCGAAGTGTTTACATACATGGGCTCCTAACAATCAACGCAATAAACATCAATGTATTACTCAGAAATGTGTGCGGCAAGCGTAGTGTACGGAGTAGAGAACTACATAGATTGACTGCACAGGAAGTAAAAATTTAAATCGACATTGTGCTGTAATTAGTTCTGCAGTTATTAGACATTTAATGCATTTAAATGAAGTAAGGAAATGCATGCGAGGCAAGATTAGTGTTCTGATTATAGGAGTGCCTATTGACAACGCAGTAAAATTTAGTTTAAATTTAAATAAGACATTATGAATTTTTGATTTTAAAGCATTTGATGAAGCGTTTTCAAGATGTACCATATGACAACTGAATATAAGTCAAAAACTCAGATAACAGTTCATGAACCTATACAATACACCATTATACAATAATATACATAGAACCTAAACATCAAAACCTGGCCCTTTCACCAAGTCCAACAACTTCATCAAATACTACCGCATAGATCCCAAGCTAACTTCTTCAAATAAAAAAACTTTCTCGCTCCCTTTCCGTACAGCCCTCTACAACCCCCTCCACGCTGCTAATCACCTACCGGCGGTGAACCTTGATAGGGCAGACTTCTCCCTGCCCCTCCACCCCCCCCACCCCCGCTTGACCTAAACACTTCCTCGCTCTCAAACACCTCCTCCCTCCGCGTCGTTTCTCCCCGCCCACCGCCCCTGCCCCCCCCCTGCCCCTGCCACCCCCCGGCGGTCGGAGGGGAGGGGGGGGAGGGGGAGGACTGGATGCGGAGCTGCTCGAGGCGCTCTCGCTCCTGGATGAGTCGTCCGATCTGCTCGTCACGCAGGGATATGTCGCGCTGGAGGCCCCTGCGCGACGCCTGCTCCGCATGAGCCTTCTAACCAATCAGCACGCACGAAATGGAATTGACCCTGATGTGTCTACTTCCTTTACCTACATTGTTCTAAGCAGCCAATCAAATAATTTGACCTGACACAAGAGCAGAATATTGCAGTTCTGCTCTGATGTCAACCAGGCAAAAGGATCTAATGGCAAAAACAAACTACATCAAAGAACTGATGACTGAGTTAACACAAAAAAATCAAAGCCACAAGAAACGGAGTTAGTTTAGCGCAATAGACAAATTTTTTTTAATATCACGCTTTTTCAGTCCATAAAATGTACTGGGGAAAAATATATTTATCCCTATCACAATTTAGTTAACCTTTCACCGATGAAAATTGAAGCGGGTAACAAATACCTTCATTTCTCTTTCTTGCAGGGCAGCAGCGATTTCCTAAAAACGTAAGCGCGCCTAAATACTTTGCAAAATCGCGTATAAAAAAGAACTTTAAAACGTATCAGATGCTAAGAATTGAAATCTGCAGTGATTTAATGTCGCTGACCGTCGTTCTATATCATCATTCTATATCATCGTTGTTTAACACGAGTCCAGTATATGATATAAACCATCCGTATTAAACTCGGTTAAACGATGTTATAACCGATATAAAAAACAATTATATTTCTGCATTGTATATAGTAAGATAAATCACGGCGCGGCATTCGCGATCGTACCGCATCCTGCAGAAGGCAAATATTCCTTCTCTCCTCCTCCGACAAATCACCGAGAACCGACACTCGGTACGCCGCATCCCGATTGGCTGAAGCTTGCCCTCGACTACGAAATATAAATACAATTCCCTAATGACCCTTCGTCGAAAACATCTTAACCGGAGTATGATAATAAATAAACAAAAAATTGATCGTTAAATCATATATTTTTATAATTTTAAAATTAAGTTTGATACCAATGATCAATTAGATTAATTATGTTAATCAAAAAAGTCATTCTCACGTGGTATTTTGATCATATATTAACTCTACATATAATTAAGCAATAATTTTAAAGTAAATACATAGACAAGCCATGCACTAATCAATCGAGAAAGCTTTGGTCCTAAAATTACTCACAAAAGATAAGCAAAAATAACATTCGTCATGAAAAGAGTTAAGTAAAGATCCCGACCTGCCGTTGGATGCTGTTGAAGCTGCTCTCTGCGTGATTGGTCGATTATGTATGCCAGCTGCAACACCCATACTCATTTGCATGTGCGTCTAATAATAGAAAAATAGGACAGAAAAACAGCTGAAACTAACAATCATGGTTCTATAAGCATCAAACATGCTTCTTACTAAATTACTATGATATAAAAAATCAAGTAAATTATTGTCAGTTTGCAATTTCTCAATAACATCAAAAACTATATATCAGGCTAAATATTACTGTCATAAAAAGATAAATTAATGCCAAGAATAATTTAAGAATCGAATCCAGACAAAAGCCCTACGGCAAATCCAAATCAAAAATCTACACAAAAAGACACAAATTGTGCTCAATACCTCGAGTATCAGAGCTATTGCCATTGCTCTCACTTCTCTGTAGCATTCGAGCCATTTCCTACAACCCACAAACTGAGCACTGACGACCTATTACCAGACACCACTACATGACCTGCCAACTATGTGTTAGAACTGTGACCTGCCAACTATGTGTCAAATATCTGTTCAGCAATGTTTAACATGTAATTCTACATGCCATTTTGCACAAACTGCGGTCCAAACCCGATGTCAACTGATCCTTCTATCTAAAAGATAACCTTTTCCAAATCAATGAACAATCCAATTGATCAATATCATAATTCTCTGACTATCTAATGGTATCACACATGTATTTATTTGCCCTAACGCTTGTGCACTTAACCGCTTTACATATATACAAAGTATTGATTAACAAATGATAAACTTAATGCAGTGCAATTTTATTAACAACTGGCTAACAACGCCATCAATGAAATCAAACATCGTAAACCAAAAACCTCCAAAGGGCTCTTCACTGTGTGTATGAGCAGCTCTTCATCAGTTACTAATTACCACCATCGCACAGTGAAAGAAACGCGCCTCTTAACAAAGTTCACATATAAAACTTTGACCCAATGACTAATTAAGATTCAACAAATTCCACCTGGTCCTTGAGTTCAAGTCTGAGTTTGGATCTCTCCACGTTGAGAAGCTCTTCTTCCTGAAGCTGCATAGCAATTCTGTCGTCGTCTGCCGTACTGGAAATATAAGGCAGACTATGTGATAATGATCCAAGGCTAGGGTCTTCAATTCATTAACCATTTGAAATATACGATTTAAGTGTTCGCTAGATTTTTGACTCGCTAATACTAGTAGAAACGAAGCATTTCAAGTAATCTTACTATGTTCCACAAGCAAACAAAGTTTAAAGGCTATAAATTACGTAACATATTATTACATTAGTGCTCTTCATCGTCAAAAAATATTATACTTCATAGTAGAACTGTAGTACACGTACGACACTTTGAAGAAAAAGCACATGATCAGTGAGCATAGATATCTCACGCATTCTCCACAGCGATTTTTGTTAATTACGCAAATTATATACACAAAATGTGATGCAAAAACATGGCTACATTACATATCATGCTAAGCATAACACAACAAGAAGACACATCAAAGAGGTATTCAATATTTCAGCGACCGAATGTGCTAAATGACAACAATTTCTGTCAAATACACTCACTAGACGGCAGCTTTAGTTTTCTTCTGTCGTTCTTCCTCCTGCAGCCTCGCAGCGAAGGTCGCATCCTCCTCCGCTCTGATACAATGCACAACAAAGAAAGATAACAGAAAATATCTAAACATCTCACATGCTGCTACCGTACTTAAGGCAATATAAATGGATTCACTACGCAGTTCAGCCAATAGGACAAAAGCTAGTAATTTTAAATACATTTAACAAGTTAGTGCGCTGGACTAGTTTCATTATAATAAAAACTAAAGAGCTGGCATGCAAATACGAAGTGCCATGCGTTACAAATATAATGGTAATCACATAACACCCATCAATCAATTTAAATTATTACACAAGAATTATCACTCCAACTGCTCTCTGAATCAACTCACAATAAAATTAATTTACACTGCAAGTGCACGGAATGCGAATATGAGCCATGCCTATGTTATATATATCTTCGTTCATTGGCAAATAGGCAGACAAACCGCAGCCCAGTACAAGCAAACTGTCACGCAATAATGAATGAACAGAGTTAGCCAAAAAGAAAAAAAGTCGATAAACAAATAATTTAACCAATACTACGATAGAACTGTTCGGAAGATCTGCGCTCAGGCTGATCAACGCACAATATGGGGAAGCAGCAGAAAAATACAAAACTGACGACGGAGTAAGTCATGTTAAGCATAAGGCGGATAAAATATGGTGAAGGGGGGGGGCAGTCAATAGATATTCTTGTACAACTGGCGGGGAATGAAGTTTTTATCATTTTTATCAGGAAGAGTAAAGTTATTGGAGCACGGTCGCAGGTTGTGCTGATGGGATGTAGTGGCGGGAAGGAGAGAGTGCAGCACGTGAGCGTGAGTCCTGTCGGCTCTGACCGCTCGAAACAAGTTGCCGTCCGCTTGGCAGCTAATCTCCGCCGCGGTGGATGCGGAGGCTGGCAGGTACCCGTATCTCTTAATTTTTCTGATGAAGCCCTTGAGTCGGTCCCGTTCGCTGGTGGTCGCGTACCCCCACCAGGCTGGCGACGCGTACATGAGGCGGCCCATCGTGGGCGTGCGCGCCACCTCATGCAGTGAGGCGAGAGGCAGGCCGTGGTTGCAAAGTACGCGCAGGGCGTAGAGTGACGACGCGCATGAGCTCAGCACCGCTGTGATATGAGCCTTCATCTTGAGATCACACTGTAGGGTGATCCCCAGCACCTTGAGAACCTTGATGGGCTCTATGCTGACAGTGGGTGGGGGGGTAGCCTTGGAGCCCCGCCTGCTGATCACCATCGCTGCTGTCTTGTTGGGATTGAGATGCAGGTTGTTATCAGACGCCCAGAGTGCGACGTGGTCGAGCTCCTGTGTGATGGTGTGGCCGTGGCTTGCACCCACTAGCAGGTACATGTCGTCAGCGTACTTAAGGAGCTTGTTCTGAGGATGTACCAAATGCAAGTCAGATGCGATGACGAGAAAAGCTGACCGATAGCAGAGCCCTGCACTACGCTGGCCGTGATGACCCTGGTGGTGGAGACTGCTTCTATAAACTTTGTGACATGCGCCCTGCCCACAAGATAATTGGCAATCTAGTTGTAGACGTTGTCGGGGATGTCGAGTGGGGACAGTTTCTCCATGAGGGAGGAG
>JAQIWG010000752.1:0-29704 GCA_034695025.1 Chamaedrilus cognettii
TTCCGCCCACGCCCGCTGAGGAAGTCAGGTCGGGCACGAAACAAGCGAGACAATCCCCAACAACAAAAGGACAACAACAGTACAGCAATAACCTTTAACAGTACATAAAAAACATTTGTGAATCTGTAGAAGGCTGTTAATAGAGTGCCAGTAGAGGTTGTAAGGTGGGCACTGAGAAAGTTTGGGATTGAGGAGTGACTAGTCAGGGCAGTGATGGCAATGTATATTGACACAAAGCCATCCGTGAAAGCACCTGATGGACTAAGTGATCGATTTGAGGTGAAGGTTGGACTACATTAGGGATCAGTGTTGAGACCGCTGTTGTTTGTGTCTGTGATAGAAGTGATTACCTGTGTGATAAGCTCTGGGTTGGCATGGGAGCTACTGTATGCGGATGATTTAGTTTTGATTTCAAAGAGTGAAGAAGAATTGAGTTAACATTAATTATATTTAATGTTTTTATTTTTATATAAGAATTCTTTTGTTTTTCGGGAAAAACCATGCTTTTGGGATATGGGCTAATGAGTGGTGTTCTTTGGCATTAAATGTGTAACCGACGACTAGCCTAGGCAGTGATTAGGCGTCAGGTGTCAGGCGTCAGGATTCAAGTCAGGAGGAGTCATTGTAAAAAAATTATTTTTGAAAACAATATGCATGGACAATCTATTTTGCAGAAATATCGTTCCTACTAGAGACCTCGTTCCCACCGTTCTCACCTGACTTTAGAATCATCATCATCATCATTTACGTTTTACGTCCACTTTTCCGTGTCAACACAGGTTAGACGTTTCCCACGATGAGACTCTCCACTTTCCCACGATGATACAACTCTCGATTATTTGCCATATCTCTATTCATGCCTCGCACCTTCATATCGCTCTCTTCCAACTCCTTCCATTTTTTCTTCCCCCTCTGTTTTCCAGCGATCCCTTCCATCTTTGTATATCTACATGGGGATACCCAGTCTTCCTCATTTATGAGTTCCACATGTCCAAACTACCTGTCTCCCTTTCTGTACCATGTCCGTTATACGTATGACTCCTAACCGTTTTCTCAAATCTTTGCTTCGACACATGTCCTTCAGTAACACTTTACACATCCATCTCACTATCATTCTCTCTGTTCTCTCTAATCTCTGAAGATCCTCCACCTTCGCTGGCCATGTCTCGCTTCCATATATCAAAGCACTTTGCACTCACATTTTCCTTTCAGTTTCAATGAGACACCAATTTTGCTGTCAAGACAGGTCCCAGTTTGTTTAAGTTTTCCCAGGCACTTCTCACCCTAGCCCTTGCTGCCTCCTCTGCTCTCCCTCCGCAAACCGATCATATCTCCCGGGTAACAGAAACTACTCACACGTTCCATGCTACACCCCTCCTCAAGCATCACATACTTCTCCTTCTCTGTTTTAACACTGTTGTGTACACCCTTGATCCACACCGAGCACTGAAAAAGTGGATCTTTCTCCAATCTACCTTTGATTTCACCGTCTGTGCTCCAGCATATATAGCCTGCATGACTAATATAATATACTCTTCCACACCGAGCTCCCTTAATGCCCACCATATCACTTCACGTGGGACTCTGTCAAAGCCTTTTCTAGATCCACAAATGCCATCCACAATTTTTTTTTCTTTGCTAAGTATTTCTCTTGCAACTGCCGCACTATGAAAATTGTATCTGTTGTGTTTTTCCCTGTTCTGAAGCCGAATTGCATGTCATCAATTCAATATTCACCTTTCTCCTAATTCGTCCTTCCATAACTTGCTCCAACACCTTTATATTGCATGCTGTAGCAACTTTATCCCTCTGTACGATCCATAGTCCAAAGCATCTGCCTTTTCTCTATATATATTCTCAACATTCAACTCCTAGTCCAATCATCCGGTATCTTCTCTTCCCTCACAACTGCATTACATACATCAGTCAGCCACTGTATTCCTTTCTCCCCTGCAGCCTTTAGCATTTTTGAGACAAGGCCCGTAGGCTCTGCTGCCTTGTCGCACTTCATCTTGACCAAGGCTGCTCTCACTTCGCCAGATGTTTGCTGTTCTCTCGGCCCACTGACACTGTTTTCTCTCCTGTGACTCATCCTTGTTCCACTCAAATTCCTCATTCAACAGCTTCTCATAGTAAGTCCTCCACACCTCCCTTATCTTCCCTTCCACAGCAAGTTTTTTATAATTTGTCCTTTATACATCCTCCATCCATGACATCCTAATTTTTATCTACCATCTTCCTTGCCATCCTAAAGACTTTTCCCTTCTCATCCTCTTTATCCAGGGCTTCCTCCCACCTTTTCCTTTCAGCTTCTTTTAATTTGCCATTGACTCTCCGAGCCTTGCTCTTTGCCTTCTTATATACTAACTTATCTTTCTCAGCTTTCTCTTTATCCTCTTCTTCTTTTGACTTCTGCCATATACTGTATAGTTTGTTTTTCTCTTATACCACCATCTGGCACTCATTGTTCCACCACCAGGTCTCTTCATGCCTTGGTGGTCCTTTCCTTCTGCCACACACCTCTTCCGCTACTCCCAGCAAACAATCCTTCATCTCCTTACACACTGCTTTGGCATTCTGTTCATTCTTTTTGCTCTTTGATTCCCTGTCTTGAACTTTCATCATAAATTCTCTCTGTGTATCTGCCTGTTTTAGCCGCCACACTTGATACTTTGGGATGTAGGCCGTTTTCTTTTTTTTTTTTTTTTCTTGAGCCCTCAACCTGATTGTACACTGTACATACCATCAGCTTGCGCTGTGGTATGCAAGGCACATTCCTAATGACCTTCACATCTCTTATCGTCAGTCAATCCCTTTTCTGGAAAATGTTGTTTCTTTTCAAGAATCCTCCTTTTTGACGTCTCTTGCATGGCGTCATTTTATTGTCAAAATGTTCAATAAATTTTTATGAAAATAGACTAAACTGATTGTTACAAAATTTGGATGACATGCGTTTTAGTGTAATATATCGTGCGTGATGATGAGCAATGGATTAACATTCAGGCTTCCTTCAAACAGTGGGGGGCCTATTGGGATGGCCGGGGGGGCGTGAAGGGGCTTGGCTTAAATTTGACTGTGAGAAGGCTTGACATTTAACAGGGTGCGTAGCCCCTTGAGCATCACATCCATAACCGTGGTTTGTAACAGGGATTGGCGCATATACACTGGTGGTCAGCGTGATACGAATTGTGTACCAGAGTCTATACATGTCGTGGTCCCTGTACTACATGATCTCTTCCATTGCATCGACGCTGCCATGGAAGGACTGCTCGTTTCCCGGTCACAGCAATCAGTGCTGGCGTAGTCACAGCATTCCATACTACAGTAATGCTGTTTTTATCTTGTACCTTTCGTTTCGCTAAGATTGTCACTCATATTCTTGCAGGATTTGAGTAGCCTAGTTGCTATGACTTCTTCCATAAACTAAATGTAACGTTTAAAATAATGATAGAATGCGCAGCTATAAATTTATAAAATACATTTCTAAACTAACATTCAATGTAAAGATATGGGATAAGTCCCACTAAAATACATTAAAATGCATTAAAATACATTAGTATACATTAAAGTACATTAAAATACATTGTCATACGTTAAAATGCTTCAATTACAATGAACAACAAAAAAATACATTTAGAGTACGTCAAAGTCTGGTAGTCGCCCGTCTGGGCCCTATCCAGAAACGACTCTATATCTGCTCTCCCCACAAATTTATAGCTGCGCATTCTGTGAATAAAGTGCACGTCAAAATAAATATTAATAAGCCATTCGACAAGATAAAAATAATGATAGCATTATTATAAAAAGATCTCTCTTATCGCGTACTGTAATTAAATTAATATATGCCGGATGTAAAACTAACGGCCAAGGTTAATGGCTAATAAAAGAATGGCGAAAGTAAACTTTCTAATGAAGTCTTATGGGCCAAATTTTGCTTGCTCTCTCTCTTTCACACTGCTTGGTCACCTACCTAGCAGACAGACGAACCACGAGACAGAGTCGGCTCCTTAGGATATCGTTATGGACAGTTGCAAAAAATCTGTCGATTTCAGTAGATGAGCAGGCCGTTAACAACAAAAGTCTTTAAGGATCGCTTAGTGACAAGTGCTGCATGCCGCATTCTATTTCTTATACGGACAAACTACCTTAGCGACGGAGCGCTGAAGGGCAGCTGGCGAATGTTTGTTAGACAGCGCACACACCTAGCAGTCTTGCGTCTGTTCGGTCAAACGAACGCCACAGCCAAACGCCGGTGGTCTGAACGGAAGGTGTGCGAGCTCTTTGAGTGGTTTGAAAAACTATCATGTGAAAAAAGAAACAAACCAAAAAACAGGTCATCTAAACAGGCTACTTGGAACCTGTTTGCCACTCCTCACAATGCAGCCAAATGTTACGAGGATGTGACAGCGCTTTTCAGTGGCCTGGACTATTGCTTCAATTTATATACAAACTCGAGTTAACTGGGTTGTCCAGTTAACATGTTTGTACAGTAGGTTATATTATTCTTTTCATATACACATCGGCTCCATACCCAGGGGAATGCGTCTCTGGGGCCTGGATCTCATCAAATGAGTTCATGGCCCCAAGAATGGAAATTTTTGTGCTTGCGAGTTAATATATTGACCCCAGAAACTTAATTATTTGCTCCATCAACAAGAATAGGCAGCTATTACTAGAGTTCATTTTAGCCATGATTGAACTGGAGAAATCTTACGCATCCTTCTCATTAAACAGGCGGGATCTTCGCCTAAGCCTTTGAGTACAGGCGTAGCGCGATGGCGATGAAATCGCACGACGGGGGGGGATTGTGCTGACAGAATTTTTTGAAGCCGTTCTTAGCAGTCATTGTCCCTTTTTCAACGATGGTAACTAGACTATAACTATTTATCAACTCTTAGGCCTAACTGTACCAAATTCACGTTTCCGCGGCAATCATCGACGTCACACGAATATCTTACACAGGCAGCCGTTGCGCCACCACATCTTTTAAAAGGCGTAGACCTACACCTACATCATTCATTTTTATGCGTAACGCTATGCCTACCCCTTTCTAAATAGGCGTAATTATTTTAAAAACCTTGTTTTGGGCGTGCTACGCCTCCTAAAATAAACCCTGGCTATCACTTTTTGATCATTCAAACTTTAAAATTTTTATGTCATGGTTGTTTTTCATTACCAGATAATAATACCTATGAAAATGGTACTGTTGTAAAGGCTCAACACCTACACAATCCACTTCAAGATTATTACTTGTAAGTGCAAAACGTTGCTTATTGTGATCGTTGTGATTCTACAATGTGATTCCTGAGTATACGAGACATGGCTAAAGTTTGTCAAGATTAAAAAAAAATTGGATCATTCAGTTTTCATAGTATTAGTCTGACTATTAATTAATTTTGAAGTCATTATACTCTTACGGCATTATACTCCGTGAGGCAAGAATAATGTGGCACCAAACTCATTACTGTAACATCGCCAAACGTTGACTGATTAAAAAAGGCCTTCATCACTAGAAAGAGGATGAAATTTTCAATAAACTGCACATTGTCTACCAAGGTGTGATACTAGTGTTAGAGCATTACACCGAGAAAGTCGATGGATCAAAATGATCTCTTCCTGTAATAGTTTACCATTATTATGTCATTATTTTTTGGTTCAAAAAAATATATAATAAATTCTTTAACATCTGACATCTGATCTTTCTTTAACAGATGCTAAAGAAAAACAAGTCCGGGATTCGACAACATACCTGCTGAACTGTTAATTAACGGAGGAGCATGGACAAAGCAATTTTGAAAATCTGCCAAAAAAAAGTTGGAGCACAAGATCCTGGCCAAAAATGAGGAAAAAATCAATTATCATAGCTCAATCATCAATTCCTCAATATAAGAATATATTGAGAAATTATATGACAAGGATGGAAAGCCGATATATGAGGCACTACAGCTGGAGAAAGAAGATGAAACGGATCAAGATAATTTAGGGCTGGAGTTGTTGGAAAGTAAAATAATGACAGCAATAGTGGAATTAAAAAATAATAAGGCAGATGGGGTTGATGCTGTGCCTGCAGAATATCTGAAAAATCTGGAGCAGGAGGCTACGAAAGAGCTACTACCTTGTGCAAAGACATATACATAACAGGCGTATGGCCGAAAGATTTCACAAAAGTCATAATAATATCGATATCTAAAAAAGCAAATGCCAATGAATGCAGCGATTTCAGAACGATCAGCCTGATTTCCCATGCTTCAAAGATTGTGCTGAGAATAATCATAAAAAGAATTGAAGGGAAGGCAAGGGATGCTATAAGTAAAACAGAGTTTGGCTTCAGAAAAGGCATGGTTACAAGGGAGGCGATAGGGGTAATGAGGACATTGTGTGAAAGGAGCTTGGAATTTGGCAATGATCTGCATGTTTGCTTCATAGATTTTGAAAAAGCATTTGATAGAGTAAACTGGGTGAGAATGATGAAGATTTTGAAACGGATAGGAGTAGACTGCGGGGACCACAGAATGGTGGCAGAGTTGTATATGAATCAAGAAGCCATCGAGAAGGTACAAGAGGAGTACTCAGAGCCGGGAATAATGGGGAGAGGAGTGAGACAAGGATGTTTGTTATTTCCGCTATTGTTCTCGCTGTACGTAGAGGAGATGATGGAAGAGGCAATGGAGAATGTAGATGAAGGGGTCCAAAGAAGTCCGATGTCATCGGGGACGTCAAAGAAGGTAACAAATGAGGAGGTATTGAGGAGAGCGGGGGAAACAAGGTCTGTGATCGAAATGTTAGTCAGAAGAAAGAAGAACTGGATTTGACATGTAATGAGAGGAGAGGGTTTGTTGAGAGAGGTGATGGAGGGAAGAATGGAGGGTATGAGAGGACCGGGAAGGCCACGTACTGGAATGATAGACGACCTGCTTGAGAAGGAATCGTGTGCGGATATGAAGAGAAGGGATGAAGATCGGATTAGGTGGAAGGTTTGGACACCAAAGATTTGCCATGTGGCAGAGCACTGAAGAGAGAGAGAACCATTTCAAAGAATGAAAACTTGAGGAAGCGTTACAACTATCGTACAATAAGCCTAAAATGTCATCCTAGTAAAGTACATCAAAAGATTTAGCTAAACTGCCTCAAGTCACAAATAGAGAAGGTACTCTCTGAGGAACAAGCTGGCTGCCGGTATGGCAGAAGCACATCAGAACAAATCTTAAATGTGAGATTCCTGAATGAGAAACATTTTGCACGCAATAGCAAAATACATCACAATTTTATAGACTTCACCAAAGCATTTGATAGAGTTTGGCATGAAGGGTTGTAGGCAGTGATGAAAAAACACAACATTACCCTTAGTCTAGTGGCATGCATCCAGTCTCTATACGAGAATGCTGAAAGTTCAGTTATAATAGACAACACTCCCAGCTCTTGGTTCAAGACAACAAGGAGTCAGGAGTTAGACAGGGATGTATACTTTCTCCCAGCATCTTCAACCTGTTTCTCGAACAGATAATGATGGAGGCCTTAGAATCATTCCACGGATCGATATCCATCGGTAGCTGAAAAATCTCCAATCTTAGATTTGCCGATGACATCGACCTTATGGCTGGAACAAGAAGGGAATCGATAGAACTAACATCATCGATGGACAAAATGTGTGCAGCCTATGGAATTGAAATCAGCTCAAAAAAAAGATACTATCTGTTGGAACGGACGCTACTAAGCGTGAAGTAATGATCAGAGGGAAAGCACTCGAACAAGTGGACTCCTTCAAATATTTAGGATTAATCATAACAAAGCACGGAAGGTTAGTAGACATAAAGACAAGAATAGCAACTAGTGCACCAGCTAAATTGAAACCTATATTTGACAACAAAAATATAAATGCAAAGACAAAATAAGCGTGATTTGATCGATCGTTATGTCGACAGCTCTGTATGGCTGCGAAACATGGACACTGCTAGCAGAAACTGAAAAGGAACTTCAAGCTTTTGAACTGCGATGTCTGAGAAGGATCTTGAAAATATCGTACAAAGACCACCGCATCGACAAATCAGTGAGAGAGAAAGTAACTGGAATTATAGGAGAACATGAATCTCTTATATCAACAGTGAAGCAGCGGAGGATGCAGCTGTATGGTCACATCAACAGAGCCAGCAGCCTCCAACCACGATCTTACAGGGGGCATTGGAAGGTACACGCGGTAGAGGAAGACCTTGCACAACCTGGCTGAAAAACCTGACCGATTGGACAGGACTGTCAGTTTATGACCTACACAGTACACACGATATCCAAAGACCGTCCAAGATGGGGACATGGTTATTGCTGTTGCTCATGGCGCCCCCACGATCGACAAGGTCAAGGGCTAGGCAGGCAGGCAGGCATAATAACTTCTAATTAATTAAATTAATACATTAATTTAATTATAGTACAGCTCGTCTTTGTATCACTGTAAACAGTTGCTGAGATAGGGGAAACATCTTTGTGGCTAGTTACATTCAGTCTCACTCATGATCATGAAATACCAAAAATAAGATCGGTCATAGGTAGACTATTACCGATCTTATTTTTGTTATTTCATGATCATGAGCTATCATGAGTCCAGCTCTGACACGATCACCGAGATCATTCTCTGATACATTGACTGAAGGTTATGCAGGAGCACTGCGGAGTAGGCTAGTAGCAGCGATGTAATTGTTCTAAATTTTTCAACATGACGCAATTGACAAAGGACTTTGTGGTGGTGGTAGCGACCCCATCCGGTCCCATGATTGTCGGGCCCGGATTCCCCCCGTCCAGCCTCAGAGACCAGCCAGCCACTGTTCCCAGGCTGCCAGCAGAGCAGCCGCTCGCACAGGGTTTGTCCACAGATCCATGGGTTTGAGTGGTGTGTATGGATATGTGGCAGTTGAAAAGGTGTGTGGTCGTGTGTAGGTCTGTTTTGCATAGTGGGCACTGTGGCGATGGGTGTGTCTGTGGATCTATCTGGTTTGTATTTCATCAATAAAGGGGATTTGCCTGTTCGGAGTTGTGCAAGGGTACGTGCGTGCCAGTATTTCTTCTGATTTGTGAATGTCCGGTGCTTATTGCTGGAGTATTTAGTTTAGTTCTCTTTCGCGTAAATATTTTTGTACTGCAGAGGTATGGATAGTTTTTAAGTTTTGTTGGATTGTTTCTTCCATTATTGTGGCTGGATCTGTGTTGATTTGGTGGATATATGTGTTTCTGTGCTGAAATATTGATTGTCTGATTGTTCTGGGAGGACTTGTGGTCTGAATGAGGCTGTGTAGGGGGTGTGAAGTGTCTTGTGTTCTGTGTTTTAGTAAAGAGGCGTTAAGCTTGAGGTGTTGTTCTATTGCGAGGATTTGTGTTTCTTTGTGTAGGTTTTGTTGGTTTGTGTCTGCTGTGCAGCCTGTGGCGACTCTTAGTGCAGAGTTTTGAACGGTTTGAAGTTCTTTATGATGGTTTTTGCTGCTATGGGTGACCAGGTGGTACTTGCGTATTCTATTGTTGGGCGGGTGATTGCTTTGTAGATGGTTATTATTGTTTCCTTTTATTTTCCCCAGTTTGTTGATGTTAGAGCTTTTAAGAGGGTGATGATTTTTCCTGATTTTTTTTTTGTGTTTGTTATATGCTGGTTGTAGGTGAGTTTTGGATCAAAGATTAGTACGAGGATTTTTGGGTGTTGTGTTGTTGGTATTGTGATGTTGTTTATTTCGAGGTTGAGCTGGATATTCTGTTCAGCTGAGTTCAATGTGAAGAGGGTTGATGTGGATATGTCTGCGTTGAGTTTTAGATTGTTTTCAGTTGTCCATTTGTATATTTCTTTCAGGTTGGGTGTTAGGTGCTGTTGGGCTGTGTTTATATTTTGATGTGATGACAGTGTTGTGATGTCATCTGCATAGGTATAATGTTTGACTCCTGGGGGAGGGGTTGGAATGTCCGACATGTAGATGCTGAACAATATTGGAGGGAGAACCCTGCCTTAGGGGACTCCTGTTTTGAAGAGTTGTTGTTTTGATGTGGTGTTTTGAAAGTAGGTATAACCTTTATGTCCTTTGATGTAGTTGCTAATGAAGTATTGTCGGTGGAATATGTGTTTTGTAAATTTTTTGCATCAGTATGTGCGTGTTTACTGTATCGAAAGCCTTGCTCATGTCATGGGCGACCAGGACAGTTCTTTGGTGTGGTTTCTTGCAATTGAAGCACTGTATGATGTCTTCGTTGATGTTGTGGAGTACGGTAGTTGTTGAGTGTTTGTTTTGTATCCGTGTTGATTTGGTATATATGGTATGTTCTGTGTTATTTGTTGTAGGATGATCTTCTCGAGTGTTTTGGCCATGGGTGACAGAAGAGGTATGGGTCTATGAGATGGTCCAAGGTTTGGGTGTTTGGTTGGTTTGAGGATAGGGGCTATTTTTGCTAGTTTTCACGTGTGTGGTATTTTGTTTGTGTTAGAGACTGTTGTGAGAAGATTCTTGAGGTTTTCAATTGCGATAGGTCGAAGGTGTTGGAGGTGTTTTATGTTGATCTTAAATGTGCCTGTGGAGTTATTGTTTTTGAGAGATTTTATGGCTCCTGTTACTTGTTCTGTGGTTATGTCCAGGTGTGTTGATTGAGTTTGTGGTAAATCGGTCGGTTTTGCGATTTTTCTTGTTTGTTGAGTATGTTGTAGAGTTGACAAATTGCTTGTTGAAAGCTGTTGCTATTTGTTTGTGGGAAACAAACAAAATTAGTTTTTTGTCCAAAGGTGATAGTTCTGTTTGGTTCTTGTTTAGGCTTTTTGCTAGCTAGTGTGTGCATGGTTTTCCGGGGCAATGTGTTCGGAGGTCGAAGTTTTGTTATATTTTGTCTTTCCAGATGTTCATCTTGTGTGTTTGTATTAAGTTGTCTATTTCGTTGTTGAGTGCTGGTAGTCTTGGGTCTCTTGGGTTGTGTTCTCTTGTTTGATTTTTGGTTTTGATTTTGTCTAATATGTGTTGAGGTATTTCCGATTTTTCCTTTAGGGATGTTGTGTTTGTCAGCTGTGAGAATTGCGTTTGAAAGGATTTTGTTAGCTGTATGAACATTATCAGTTGAATTGGTTTGAGAGATTATGTGGTCGACTTCTTCTATGAATTTTGGCCCGTTCGCTTTGTTGTAGTTTATGTAGGAGTTTCTGTATTGCTGTAGTTTGTATTTTGTTTTGGTCCTTACTGTTATGAGGATTGGGAGGTGGTCTGATGTGAGTGCTTGTATTGTTTCCTATGTTGATTGGGTATGAAGTTTGGCTGGGATTGTGGCGATGTCTGGAGATGATGGTTGTTGGTTTGGAGCTTTTTGGAATGCGGGTGTGGGTGTGAGCATGTAGAATGCTGTGATCGGAGCTTTGTATCAGGTCGGAGATCAGCGTTCCTCTGTACTCGGTTGTGTGTGAGTGCCAGGATGAGGAGTGTGCATAGACGCATGTCTCCTGTTACTATGGTGTTGGGTTGGGAGAAGATATAGTTCAAACATTGTGTTGTGTCTGCAGCTTCTTTGGCTTGCGTTTGGTTTAGTGTGTTTTTGGGAGGTATGTATGGATTTGCAATTTTGATTGTCTTGAATTGTGTGAGGTGAACTGTTGTGATTTGCAGTTCTATGTGTGTTTGGTCAACGGATTGAGGTACAGTGTTGGTGGTGAAAGTTATGTTGTTCTTGATGTAGGTGATGAGTCCTCCTCCTTTGTTTTGTGTTCTGTCCTTGAACACAAAACAAAGCAGGACACTTACAAAGGACTTTGCGTTGACTGTTGGTGTACAGATCGAGGATGAATATTTTGAACATCTGATATGACATTACGTCATGTGAAATTTCAGTCAAATGAATACAACTTGTGAAAGCTGATGTACATTTAGTTCTTATGTTAAGAAATGAACGATTTTTATCAGTCAACTTTCTCAGTGTATTGCTTCAACACTATTGCGATACCTTTGTAAAAAATATAATTATGTGATTTGTTCCTAATTTCGTCCTCTTGCTAGTTATAAAAGGAGGTTTTAAAGTCGGTCAACGTTTACAAAAGATACTGTACAGCCATGAGTTTGGTGCCACCCTTTTATTTGACTCACGGTGTGGCTAAGTGGCCAACGTCTTAATATATGTTTTACTTATTTTGTCATACTTAGCTTTTCCTAAATCCAAATTTGCATTGTCGTTTAGATCATACATTAAAAGTTGCATTGATTAAGAAAACCTCTTAACAATATAATGTAGGCGTCGCTGTGCTTTTTGTATTATCACCATTCAAAATGAATGAATGGCTATTATTCAAAATTGGCTTGGGCTGTATTACGTAGATATGGCATTGAATGTAGGAAGGAAAAGAACTTCGGGTAAATTTTAAGTAAACTAAGATGATGAGGTGTGAAGAGAATTCTTGGCAAATCGTGAACGCAGGAAAATTTTCATGTGAAGTATGCAAGAAATGAGTTCATTCAAATTCAATTCAGTGTTCGAAGTGCAGGACGTGGGTTCACAAAAAGTGTAGCAAGATCAAAGGTAAATTGAAAGAAGATCCGCTTTTCCGGTGCTCGGTATGTTTCCATGGTGTAGGCGACAGTATTAAGACAGAGGTTGAGAAGAATGTGGTACTTGATAAGGGGTGTAGCGTGGAGCATGTTAGTAGTTTCTATTACGTGCGAGATATGATTGGTTGCGAAGGGGGAGCAGAGGAGGCCTCAAGGGCTAGGGTGAGAAGTTTCTGGGCAAATGACATTTTTTATATGAAGCTGAAACTTCACCAGCAAAGGTACAGGATATGCAGAGATTAGAGGAGTTCTTCAACGACACTCCACAAATTCATCTCACTATCATTCTCTCGAATGATAGTGAGATGGATTTGTGGAATGTCGTTGAAGAAGCGAAGAATTGAGAAAAAGCTAGGTGTCGTGTGTATAAAGGACATGGTGACAAAGGGGAGATTGAGATGGTTTGGACATGTGGATCGTATGAATGAGGAAGATTGGCGAGTATCAGCTTGTAGATATATTAAGGTGGAGGGGATCGTTGGAAACGGGAGAAGGAGGAAAACATGGAGGGAGGCCGTAGAGAACGAAATGAGTAGAGAGATGGCAAAGAATTGGGAGTTATGGACGTCTCATTATGGGTTACGTCCAACCTGTAATAACACATTCTTTAATATGTGCTTGTATCAGGATTCATATTCAGGAAATGGATGTAAATGGAATTATTCACGATCGCATCGCGCCAGACATGGCAGGATGCCTCCTCTTCATTTGGTTGTTGATATTCTGCTGTGTATCAAATGGGATAGAGTCGTTTGGACCGGTATTTGCTCCTGTCTTTGTTCAGATTTTTTTTTAAAGGGGCATAAATATCTATTTATTATTCACACTGTACAACAAAGATCATGCGTGACAAAAGCTAAATACTATACAATTCTTGACCTACACAAAGTCTTCAATTAATAATAGGCCCAGGCTGTACTGATAAGAAATAAAATAATGACATGAATGAACTTGATGCATGCTATTAAAACCCAAGTCTACGGAACAACGTCATCCAAAGCTGGATCCAGATGATCTTCCCCCGTATGTGTGTCCCGAATCGTGGCCGCGTTGCCCCGTTGGATAGTGATATCCAGACGCTGTCGTAGGAACGAAGTTGAGCGCGCTTCTCCTGTTAGAGAAGCGATCCGTCCTCCCAGCTCTGAGGTGAGCGCCAACGCATTCGCCCCCCAAGCCCCCAGCGTCTCCATGGCGACCGGCGCGAAGCTGTACGTGGCCGTGAGTTCCGCATACTTTACTCGCTTCCGAGCTTCCGCTGCAGACGCTACAGACCCCGACGCCATTGCAGATTGCTTGACGTGCGACGGGGCGAGAGAGTCAGAACAGGTGAAATCCCAAACGAGGCATTTGCCTTTTGACCATGGTATCGTTGTCGCGCCATCAGGCCTCTTGCCGTCCCCTCTTAGAAACCTGGGTGGTTCCAGCTCGGCAGGAGTTTGGCAGCTGTGAAATGCGCGAACAATTACATCGTTCGCCAGTCTGTGACGCACGTGTCGGCCAGCGCTGCATCGACAGGCGAGTCCGTGGTGGCCGGTGGATTTCACTGGTGCCCCGCACACGCATGTGTGTTCACGATCGAGAGGTGCGCCGAGTCTGAGACCGATTGCTGTGCACACCTCGTCGTTGACAAGCGAAGGCAAAGTGAGGCTGATCGGAGGGCGTGAAGCCAGGCGCCGGATCCTGTCGAGCCCACTACAAGGAGTCTAGCTTTACTGGTGTCATCAACATTTTCTATCGCAAACGATGCGATGTATTCACAGACGGGTTCATCCCATGCTCACTGAATTCCGGTAGATTCTTTACGAGGCTCGACAAGATCTCTAGCAGTCTACCACGCAGACAGCACATCGCTCAACGTAGGGTCCACTGCGTAATGAATCGGACAGAAAGCAGACTCTGTGTCAGAGAAGTCGTCGCTGAGACCGAGGCCAGGAAAGCAGAAGGCACAACAACGACAGCGCTGCGTACTCCAAGACTGCCCCATCTGACTGGAAGTGAGGCTTGACGTCCAGCAGACTCATCAAATCGAACGTTGGCGCACAATGCAAGTGTACGATTGACGAGGCTGTCAAATTCCAGCAAAATTGAAGAAGCGAAGCATGGAGAAGTACGCAATGTGTATAGAAGTTTGGGAATTGCAAGGGAATTTCTAGGAAGAAGAAAGGCTTCATGGGCCGACATTTTGGTGACACGAGGCATTGCCAGTTCAAGCTTAGACACGTGGAATGAAAGTGCAGCGTTCACACTAAGATTATGAATTGGGGAGCCCAATATAGTTGCAGTATCGTGTGTGCAATCTTTGAATGTTAATTTAGTGGATTGAAATGTTGATCTAGATAAGGTCGTAAGTCCAAGCATTTCACATTTGTCATGGTTGAGTTGAAGGCCGACAGCCAACGCGTCGACCTCAATGTGATGAACTGCTATGCATGACCGAGTCAACTGAGCCTTCAATTGTGACATCATCAAGGTAGCCAGCAACAAAATCACATTGTATGTTTGTATAACATCATGAAGTGCCAAGCAGAAAAGGAGAGGTCCTATGGGATCGCCCTGTTGTACCCCTTCACACGACTCAATCACACCGTCGCCATGATTGAGCATTGTTATTGCGCCATAGGCGGAGTCCACAAAAGTGTGAATATCGGGGACATGCTGTGCAACTGACTCAAGAACTGCATCTCTGCGAATGGAATTGAAAGCATTGGAAAAATCGATCTTAAGTAAAATATTGTTGGAATCCATTGAAGATAGGTAGCGCCTAGCAGCGTGAACTATGGCTTCAGCGCCCCCCTTGACGCCCACACCGAGCTGTCTCGGAGCCAAGACAGAGCTGCACGTTTGCATGGCATGCCTGTTGGCAACTTTGGACACCAGGCGGCGTAAGGTCAAGCCAACAGCAATGGGCCTAATGCCACCATCCTTCTTGTTGAAGGCGATGTGTGAGGCGCCGAAAAAAATAGACCTAGCATAGAGCGGAACACCACCAGACAAAACTAAATTACTAAAATCATTGAGTGCTTCTAGCAACATACCACCGACCCGGTCATCTGTCATATCGGTAAGATGATGCGGACGCAGACCGTCAATTTCGCCTGCCGAGCCAGGTGCAAAAGATCGAATAGCCTTTTTGACTGCTTCTGCGTTGGTGACCATTGGATCAGACGAAATAGGAGGGTTATGTTGACGATCGGGGGTTCTAGAGGATGTTTGGAGAGAAGTACACGACGAGTTTCGGGACCTGGCTGCGCAAGAGTGTCATCTGAACAAAGCAGGTGAACCGCGCCACGTATGTCACCGGCATCAAGCTTGATTGACGCTTGTTTTGCAGCAGAAGCGCCTTCCACGTCTTTGGCTGAGCCAGCAGAAGGAGGTGCACGCTTGCGGTGGAAAGAAGCTGATGGCGTCGTATCGCTAGAGGGCGTGTAGAAGCGGTCGCGTTCCGCCTGATCGATCTGACGCAATACTTGTATAGTCAGGTTGCGTCACTTTCCTCCCCGACCCGGTCGAAGCAGACAGCTTCCGAACTCAAGCAGGCCCACCTACGATTCGTTTTCCGTCCGCGCACTAACGACGGCTCGAATGTGTTTCTCGAGTAGTTGAGCGGCTCTTAGTTGAGCCCCCCGCGGAATCCGTTTCAGAGTTTCTCCACAGGATCAGTGAAAATGTAGATGTGATTGATTAGAATGAATGACTGAGGTACCGAGTTGGTGGTCAATGTTGGAGAGCGAAAGGGTGGCGCGAGGCAGCTCGCCTGAACCTGGGCAGTGCGCACCCGATGAGCCGTGGGCACAAAGGTGCCCATCAAGGCGTAGTGAAATTGCTTTGTTGCAGGATGGGCAGGAAGCAACAAGCGACGATTTGAGAATAGTCTGCGACGATAGCGACGATGCCATCGTGTAGTTCAATCTGTAGCCTAGCTGGCTAGCTCATAAGTATTCTACTCACGGCTAATTTAATTATCATGACGGCATGAATGTTATTATTTTAAAATATGCGGCTAACTGTTAATAGCTAACTTGATATTAATTTTTCTTGTTGTAAATTTGTTTAGATTAAGATAATAAAGTCAGAACGGCATTGAGTCTGCGTGTAATCACTTTCTATTTCACAGAACCATAGGCTGTCGCGCCCTTGCACCACAGCTCTCGGTCAAGTGCCCTCGTCCATGCCGTTGACACCGGGGTGTCCCTCTGGTTCGTTGCTGGCCAATCCACATTGTCCGAGGGCGACTGGGGGTTCTTCTTCATCTTGGTGGGATCCAGCGGGTCACGGAAATGTCTCTGCAGAGCCCCGAGGGTCATATGAGCCGGTGACAATCAATTGGACACAAACACCAAAGCAGCTCACACCCCTGAATCTGAGGTCGAACCGTATGGAGGTTTTGGCTCTGCTTCGGCTCTGCTGGATGCATGGGAGCATGGGTTGACTGGTCCCTGAGCCGCATTGAGGGATCCGGTGTCCGGTCGACAACAACCCGATTTAGTCACTAGCAAAGTTTCATGCACAACATGTTTGCAGACCAATCTTATTCTAGAGAATACTGCTCATTGCATAGTTATGAAGTTGGAAGAAAATTTTGTACCGTTTGATGAAGTTCACAACTTTAAAAAATATAATGAAGTTATAAAAATTTAATACATTTTTACCGTCAAACATTGGCTGAAAAACAATTATACGGTAGTATATAATACATGATATATTATATGCAATATATAATACCCATATATTATGCATTATATATAAAACCGGTATATTATTTAGTATATATTTCTAGATGTAGGGGTTCAGTCTAAGTGTGCTGATTATCTTTGTGTACGATGTGCCGGTTCTCAGCGTGGTCAAACCTGGCTAATGATCAAGGGATATCAGGGCACAACATGTTGTGTTGACACAATTAGTTTCATGGTATGAGACTGTTGTGTACCCCCAGATGACTTGAGAAGCATTTAGATTCCATGGCCCACTGGCTGGCTTCCCAGATCTTCATTGTTTTTCTGCTTTTACAGGCCAAGGACTTCCAGTATTGTAGTCTGAAGACGCCAGGGCCTCAGTTATGGGCCTTGTTGTACATAACATAGGTATAGCTAATGCTCGTATCGTATACATGTAGGCCTACAAGAAATTTATATCGCGCACGGACGACGCGACGCTTTAAATATGACGCTTGGGGACGCCGGGTGTATTATGTTTTAGTGTCCTGAGACGATTTTTAGGCGCCTGTATCCAATTTTGTGGCGTCTTCGACGCGGCGACGCCAATTACCCGAAGCTCTGTATGGCTGTGATGAATCCGTCTGACAATGGCGTGTTCTGATGTTCATTAATTGAAACAATTTAAAGTACCATACTTTAAATGGTCCAAGTGAGTTTATTTCATTGAGAAATTGTGTTCAGTAAAAGGAGGCAGGTTGAAATAGGGCAACCCTCTCTCCCCCCCATCAAATTGAAACAAATTTTAATTTTTAAAAGTTAAAAATTGTTTAAAATGATCTGCATTAACGGTCATACTGAAAAAAGTGTTTGATAAATGGTTAGGAAAATTAGATTATGAGAAAAACTGCTCCAAAACCTATCTAACGTAGGCCTACCATAATAACTTTTTTATTTAGGATCAGATTTGAAAGGCTTTGAATAGGAAACATACATGTAGCTTTTTCAAAGACCAATCTAACGATCTACAGCGTGTCTTGAAATTGCACGATCCTACAAATTTCATCAATAACTAAAGAACACAATAAGCGTTGTCCATGAAATTTAGATCACATTAACTTGAATGATTGCTGCATATTTCTACAACTTTTTGGGCCATTTATGATTGGTTACTTCACATATGCACCGGCCTCCATTAAAGGCCTATCCAGCTTAAGGACTGGGCAAGCCCGAGAAATTAATCTCTGAACAAGCAACACCGGGGATTAAGGCTGGGTCGCCAGCGTGGCAGACGGTAGACGTGCCGCTGAGCCACCAAGGCCACCAATTGATATGTAAAAGAGATCATTTCCTGAATTTTTTTTAACTAATAGCAATTAAGCAATTTTTCAGCATGGTTGACATGCTTTTTTGCAGGTCAACTTTGCTTTGTCAGGGTAGAGTGAACCCCCAGAGGCCTCACTATACCCCGATACCTGAGCGCACTGCAGCAAGGCAGGCAGACTTTGCCCTTGCCGCATTGCTCCACGCTGTATAGCGCTTTTGACTCGAGTAGCGACTGACTGCGGATTGCAGCCAGTCAGTCTGAAGGAGCGCACCGAAACAGGGCCTATCAACTAGCTCTAGCACTAGATACATTTTGTTTTGAACATTACATTGATATATCTACTAGCTGGGGACTTACAAAGCTCCAAAACTACCTATCTAGCAGACTAATGTTATTCTAGTTAAATACACCCTGTGCGCCAGGGTCCTATAGTCTCTTTTGACTATACAGTTTGGTTCATTGCCTAAACATTTCTAGGCCTGCTGTACATTGCTTTATTTGTTTTCCTAATATAATGATGGAACTGATACTGCTTTGTTTGTGTACAACTATTTAGTTAATTGAAATGAAAACGAATTAAACTTTACTAAAAACGAAGAAGGCCCCAGCTTTCCCTCGCCCTTCCCTCACGACAATACGCTTCGGGCTGGTACGATAGAAACTTTTTCGCCTAACAGACTACTTGTATCTTTTTAAGCTCTTCATAAAATTCAACGAAAATTGGTAGAAGTATGAAGTTATGACCCAAGTAAATGTGGTGAAAATGGTGAAAATGGTGAAAATGTCGTTGACAACGCTTATTGCGTTCTGTAGTTGTTCAAGAAAATCGTTGGATCTTTTAATTTTGAGACATGGTGCATACCGCTAGAGGCTAAGCAATTCAAATTATACGCAGGCTTGATTCCGGCACACACACTCGCGTTTTGTGGCTGCATTCCCCGCATACGCAGGGGAGTGGCGTAACAATAGGGTAGACAGCGTAGGGAGTGGCGTAACAATAGGGTAGACATCGTAGGCGAAGTCCATGGGGCCCCCAAGGAGATGTGTGCCCTGATCCAGAGTGTCATTATTAGCCTCCCCCAGAAATAGTACTTCGTAATGTAGTGGAGGGGGGATTGGGGGTAATCGTCCCCCTCAGTAGGTGTGTTGGGAGACCGGATCGCCCCCCTTGTCCTAAAAATCCTTCTATAAGTAGTTTTTAACGATAAACTGGGACAGAGAGCCCAAAACAATTCTGTCAGCACTCCCCCCTCTCCCCCTCCCGCGGGTTCTGCACGGAAAGCAAAAAGTCGGCGAAGCTAAAGTTTGTGCACTTATAGCTCGAAATCGCCAAAATTTGCCCTTCCCTCCCTAGCTGAGCTTCGCTGCTACACAGGGGCGGATCCAGCCCTCCAGGATGACGGGCTGAATCGGCCCCTGGGTGGCAGCAGAGCTCAGCTAGGGAGGGAAGGGGCTTATCTGTATTTTGTGCAGCGGCCCCCGAGTTCCTAGTTACACCACTGCGCAGGGGTAGGCCATTTGCATGCATGCACACCCGCCCTTCACTTTATCCTATCCGTCGCATCCTTACGTCCTAATTTTGTAGCTTTCATATCCTTCTCTGTCAAGCTTTGCCACGTCGTTTCCGGTCTCCCTCCACATCTTTTCTCAGCTACCTCATAATCCATACATTTCCGCACCCAATCATCCAGTTCCCTTCTCAAAACATGCCCCAGCCATGTCAGTCGGATTCTTCTGACCACTTTCCCCACTGCCTCCAACTCCATTCTAGCTCTCAGATCGGGACTATACTTTCTCTCTCTCAATGACACCCAGCTCAACCATCTCACCAATCTCATCTCTGTTCGCTCGAATCGGGCCTCTGATTGGCCTTCATTGCCATGTCTCACTATCACATATCATAGCGCTTCTTACACACGTTTCATATACCCTTCCTTCCTGTTTCAGCGATATATATATATATATCTTTATTTCACGACGAAGGCAGTCCAACATACAAACATAGCAAACAAAAAGAGCTACAAGTGTCAAAGCAAAAGTGTGCAGAATAATACGGATGTGCGTGCATAATAAAATTTAACAAGGCTAGTGTAGATAGACATGTGTTAACATAGGTAAACATGGCGGGAGGCCTATGATATATAGCATACACGTGTGCCTTTTACAGCGCAAATTAAAGATTCGTGCTTCTATAAGTGATAAGTAAGAATGATAATAAACCCTGTATCTATGTGCAGTCGCTATGAAGAACATGATCATGTTCTTAGCTTTGAGGACCTAAATTTGTAAATTGTATGCTGACATCTAAAAGCATACAACACTCAATATATTGACATAGAAGGTAAGGCCTGTAGCGAAATCCTTGCTAAAATTACTACCCATATCCACAGAAAAATTTAGATGGTTAGCTATCTCAAATAAACAAAAATCTCAAAACAAAACGCAGGAAAATGAATTTATTCTTGCCAGCGTAAAGTTATCACAAACCAAAGAGGTATTGGGCCTAGGCGTAAATTTTAGCTCAAAATTAGATTTTTCTGAACATATCTCTTCAATAATTACAATAATTACCAAATCTAAGCAGAGATTATTTCTGTTGCAAAAAATATTTGTCTCTAAAACCCGTTCATTTTGATACTAGGCTTTAAAACATACATCATACCGTTACTAGATTACTGCTCTCAAGTTTTGAATCCGCATGATAGTGTGGATGTGCTAGAATCAGTGCAGCGAATTTTCACCAAAAAACTCCCAGGATTTCAGGGGCTTAACTACCCTGCCCGACTTGAAAAAGCTGGATTGTGCACCCTTGAGCTCAGAAGGCTTCGGGCTGACCTATGTTTTTGCTTTAAAATTTTACATGGCCTTGTTGACACCCAAATAGACAAATTTTTTTTATTGGATCGACAGGGTCGAACTAGAGGGCACAGTTGGAGACTAAAACCCACCACTTCCGGGCTTGATACCAGACTGCACTTCTTCTCTTTCAGAGTGGTCAATATTTGAAACTCATTGTCGCCATCCACAGTAGACCCACTTACTTCAATTCCTTTTGGGCATTATCAATGTTGGAATGTATATACATTTCTAACTGTTAAGGCCTGACATCTTATGCTGCTAGCAAATAACGGCCATGTATTCTAGTCTATTTACAGTAGAAGCGTGACCATATTTGTTACATTTTTTCATTTTTACTTTTCATTTTGATCTTGTTGAGTGCTACTTGTGCTGAACCGGCTAGAGGCTAAGAATTTTACAGAATGTAACCGAACCACTAATTAACACCCGTTCGTGTAAGATTTAGTGACATTTGTTTAGGAAAAGTGTAATTTTTCCCTTTCAGTAGTTCGCAGCAGCATGCTTAAAAAGTGAATTTTGCACGCTATTTTTATGTGCTTTGAATAGGTTTTTAAGATTTATAACAAATATTTTATGACGTCACCATGGAATATACTGTCACTTCACATTAGCGAACAGTTAAGCTTTGCAGTTTCTATTTGACTGCTTTATTAGGCTTAATTTTCACCCTGTCGCGGAGTGACAATTTTGGGAAACTTTTAGTATATGATTCAGAGGTGTTTCTGCGTTCAAAACGCAATGCGGGTGTTAATTTTCGTTATCAAGATATTCAATATTCTCCGCCTACCGTCAGCAAATGATAATTAGACTAGTTTGACGATCGGCGTTGAAAACAAATAATAACGTTGCTATGTTCTAAGATTACTGTCGGTGGTGCTTGAAAGAGGTGCTAAGGAAAACCGATTTTATTTTTTAGATGTCGTACATCACTACTTTATTTCCATATGTTTGTCTGAGCATGGTCCTCGTGAAATTTCTGACGTTGGAACATTCTGAACTTGGAATTTTTGAGTACCTTTCTTCAGATTATTCATATCTTTTAAATGGAAACGTAAGCGACAATTATTTAAATTTTTATCAGTAATTATCTCAGTTACAAATATTTGTAGAGCACTATCTAAGTAAGCGTTTATCTGAAACAGATGTTATAGATATTTATAAGATTAAAATCAATGACACACTTTTAATTATGGTATAATTTTTTTTTTTTTTAAACTCTCTAATTAAATAGGTGGGTAGGCTATAATTGTGCACTCATGTTTTATTCAGGACTCCTGCAGGGTCGTCTAGGTCAAATCATCCAATGTCATCTTTTTCATTGTCTCCAAATTACATAATTTCTTACAGTTTAGCTATAGGCGTAAATCATATGGTGCTAAAACTGCAAAGTTTGAGCTCTGTGCATAGCATGAGAACCTTGCGAGATACGGATTACAAAGTGACAAGGGGGTGCGGCTAATTTACGGCAAGCGTTAAAAATGTGCAACTTTGAAAGGTCTTAACTCTGAAAGTAGTAGAGATCTTTTTGGGGTTTTCATCATTGGAAAGAAAAATTCAAATACCAAATGCATTTATTTTAGACGTTTGAACAATAACAATGTATGAGTTATAAAATGTGAAGGTCTAAAATACTGACACACAGGCGCTGAGCGAGCACTCTCAGCACAGACTAGCGTTAGCGTGTGCCATTCAGATGGCTACAGTGCATTCGAGGGCTTTCAAATGCAACTAAAATGAAGAGTGTATAGAAGCAATGATATGTGTCATCAAAAACTTTAAAAAGTTATTTGATATGTCATGTTTCTACGCCAAAAAGAATTTTTGGGTTTGCCGTGTATTGAAATTTGTTGGTCTCTTTACAGTAGTATTTGATCTCTATTAGAGAAAAAAGTTTAAGTGAACTGAAGCAATATCTCTGTTTGCCACTGTCAGTCAACATTGGTCGAGATGATTCTTATCAAACATTTTTCTGAGCATTTGTTTACTATGGGATAGGTGCTAGTGGATAGGATACGTGATAGGTATACCCCTACTAGTGTTATACATAGAAATGTGCACCTTTACAAGATATCTCTAGCAATGCCCTTGGTTGCTTGGGAACTTGCTTACATTAAAAAAAATGTGTGTCTGAAAAACAGAATTTCTGCGCGATTTTGTACTCGCGCTTAGCAAAGTGTCATGTTCAGGCGAAAATGACCTTGCCGAACAGGCCAGGTCATGTACTACAGCTACAGCTCAGGAACAGCACATGTACTAAAAAGCTACTCTTAAGGAAATTGCATTAAAGTTTTTTTTAAATGCATTTAACTTTTTGGAAGCAGCTTCTTGTTTCTGCACCATGAGGCTGCCAGGATATCATTAGGACACCAGGATGCTTGACGGTATGCTTGGGCATCCTCTTGGGGTGAACTGAGAAACATCTATCGTATGCAGCTCTATGTAGATGGTGTGGTTCATATGTGCAACCCGAAATCCATGATGTTTGATAGAGGAATAGTCCCAAAAAAAATTTCAGAGGCTTGCATTGCGAACTGGCTTGTGTGCTACAGAAAAAGAACTGACTTGTTCTGTGATTCTGTTCTGTGCACCAATTTTCAAAACCATGTATCTGTGCATCGTATCATATAATTCGTGTGCCATGTAGATGAAAGAGGAATTACAATTTTAAATAATTTTCATTACAACGCCATCGAGTTTAGGATCATAATCACGCACTCTCAACAAGAAATGTTAATTTGTTGCTGAAAGCGAAATTTTAACCCCACAAATCGTGTTCTTTGTGCTTTTCAGATGAAATAATAGTGATTGTTGGCCAATGTTGCATATTTTCCAGACTGGAAATATCGTACAAAAGGCCTAAATGCACGATAATTTGGGTCAAAATTATCATACATGAAAAAACTGCCAATAACTCGGAAGCGGGGGTGAGGTTGGGGGAAGGTGCTGACGAAATATTTTTCCGAAAAACTGTTAACTTTTCCTTTCTTTACCCATTCTGACTTGTCATTTACCGTTTTTCTTACAAAAAAAGAATTCTTCCCAAAAAATTAATATTCTTCACAACCTCTAAAATTTTATGTGTCAAAATAAATGCATTTTTGACTACATCCAAATTATTGTACAATATGCCACAATCATACACCCATTATCGTACATTGTGCAGAGGCCCTTTTTGGCCTCAAATTATCGTACAATTATCATATTAGCATACATTTGGCAACTGTTGTTGCAGAAGTTACTATGACACTATTATTTGAGACTTCAAGATTGAGAATGAAGATAATACTTTTTATTATAACTAGGAAATTAGAAAATAAAAAAGACTAATTTGATTTAGAATCGTTGACTGTCACCGTAGTCCAGAGGTTCTTGAGCTTACTTTGGTTAAATATCAATCAATCAATCAAATTATATGTGGGGTTGTTGAGATTACTTTGATTAAATATTATGTGAGGGACATCAAAATATTAATTTGTTTTGACAAGATTTTGGTATTTTGTTGTTACAATATGTGGGTTTTTTGTCCGTTCCTCGATACCAAAGTTCTGTGACCCATCGCTAACGTCTCTCACCACTAGTAGGAACTCTGAATAGGCAAAAGCCCATAACTGTAGTGCCTGAATAGTTCGCTGTGCAACAATTGTGTATGAAGTTAGTATAATACTATAATTTGAGACTCGGCTGCCTGTCTTGAGACATTGTCTGATCATTGAGACATGAGTGATCACATTATGCCGCTGATACGCGACAAACTGCACTGGCTTCGATTCGCGCAGCGCGTGACCTACAAACTCTGTGTGATGGTCTATAAGGCCCTGCACAATTGCGCGGCTCGCTTCCTCACCGAACTTGTTGTGCCGACCGCGAACACTGCGACTTCAAGGCGTATGCGTTCAGCAGTAAGCCACTCCATCGTACAGCCTCGAAGCAGACTCAAGTTTGGCGATCGTGGTTTTTCTGTGGCAGCTCCGCAGGCCTGGAGCAGTCTGCTGCTACACGTCAAGTCAGCCCCCTCCCTGGTCCTAGTTACAGAGAGACTCAAAACTGAACTCTTTACCAGATCATATGTGTAATTAATTTGGCTGGATAGCAGGTTTTCATTGAAACTGTTGTTCCTTGGCGAGATATGGGCTTCTTTCATGTGTATGAGTATTGACGAACTGCAATTTTTCTGAATGTTGCAATATTGGCTGTGTGCAGCGCCCTTGTGATGACTTTGGTCATGTTACGGCGCTGTAAAAAATTGTCCAAAAATTATTATTATTGCCTAATTTTCTGCAATTTAAAAAATCTTGTTGTTGCAGTATTTACTGTTACTTTTGAACAGCGGCTGAACGTGTGCCAGTGACTAGTCAGCGACTAGAAACAGAATGCGTTACAGCTAATCAGATTTTGATGGCTCTGGCTGTGGCATCACCCACAGACCAAATGCCACAGACTTCGTGCTAGACCGGCAAAACCGCATGCAGGAGCAATCGAGCAATGTACAGGGAAACTACACGCGGAAGCCATGCTCCCACATTTCTGTTTCGCCGACCTAGCCGCAATTTTACTTCCGCCGCGATGATCGTCGCATGTTCAATTCTGCTAATTTTATACCTCATGACATGTAACGATTTGTGAGAAAAAATAGTAGAATCAGTGCTGTAGGGCAGATAGTTTTTTTTCTGATTGTCAGTCAGCGCGTAGGGTCGTACAAGAGGCAGTATTGTCTGTGTACAACACATATATTCATGCTACGGTATACTATGTATATTCTCTAGCAATTTTGTGATCAATGTAAGGAGAGAAATATTCATTCCAGTTGATTTAGGCCTACTGAAGGCTAACGCGGTTAAGCATGATCACGTCAGATGATGCTTTTACTGCTTTGACTACATTCTTGGTGCGGTTGTTTGTGGGAACACTGTATAGTCATTCGACCTTCCGCGTCAATGACATCAGGAGCGCTGCAGCTTTTGAACCACTGACCATACATATGTACATTGTACAAGCATGATCATTGTCTTGCTGGAAGCCTCTGAACCTTGTCTACAACTTTGCTTCTATTATTATTTTTCAAGTCTCTGCAAAAAAACAAGCCAAGAAACATTTTCTCTTGCAATTGCCACAAATACGGAAATGCGCAGGTATATAAGGACATTAAAATACTATATTATTGGAACCACTGCTACTGGAGTCATACTGCTTGTATTGTAAGAAAGCTTGCCTACAACTTTGTTTCTATACATCTTTTTCGTGTCTCTGCACAAAAACGAGTAAATTGCCATTTTTGCCTGCAATTTGTATAAGGCGTCGGCCATTTAAAAAAATGGTTGCCGTGGTCACTTAGCTGTGACGGAGAAAAGGCTATCATATCCAAATATGAATTAGACATACACGTAGCTATTGAAACATGACAACTGGGTTTTGCTTCCCGGGTGGTACCAATATGCGATTTTTGGGACCCATTTTCATGGACTAAATAGGCCCTGTCAAAATTTTGGCAAGAGATCACCTTGACCAATTTTGACTGTTATGCCCGGCAGTCGTGCCCCTGCTGGCATGATCAGGCAGGTTTGGCGTCAAGAAGGGCATGTGGCCTATAAAAACTTTTGCCCCAACAAGTCGGAGATGGACACACAAAAAATAACTTATAGATTAGTCGGGGCTGATCCCGGACCGTCGTCTGGCGACAAGCGGCAGAGTGTTGGGAGATGGCCCCGGACCAGCACTCTCTGACTATTCGGGGCACAGTGTTGGGGTCGACCCGGGATCAATGCGGTCGGGAAAACTGGGGTGGGGGAGAGGGAGGGAGAGCAAGAGAACGGATTTGATACCAGGAAGCTTTAATGTGTAAATTGCCATTTTTGCCTGCAATCTGTATGAGGCGTCGGCCATTTTTTAAAATGGCTGCCGTGGTTATTTAGCTGTGACGTAGTAAAGGTTATCATGTCCATATATGAATTAGACATACACATAGCTATTGAAAATTTACAACTGGGTTTTCCTTTTCGGTTGGTACCAATATGTGATTTGCATATGTGATTTGCATGACGGGCAGAGTGAATGAGGTGGTGGAGATGCTGTGTAGGAGCAAGGTGGAGGTGTGCTGTGTGCAAGAGACGAGATGGAGGAACAGTGGCACGATAATGATGGAGGGACGAAACGAAAGGTATATGTTGTTTTGACGGGGCGCTGTGAGGGGGAACTGCCGGTGTGGGAGTGTAAATGTTAGAAAGATTGTGGACCAGGCAGTCGAAGTCGTTCGGTACAGTGAAAGATTTTGAGAGTCAAGACGGTCACAGGAAGGAGCACAATGAATGTTATTTCAGCATCTGCACCACAGAGTGAGGAGGAAAAGGATCGTTTTTGGGGGCGTCAGAGGGAGATAGTGGTGGCGATACCAAGAGGGGAGACAGTTTGGATAGGAGGGGATATGAATGGGCATGTAGGGAAGAAATCTGAGGGATATGAGGGCGTGCATGGAGGATATGGTTTCAGGGGTGATAGAAATAGGGAAGGTGAATTGATTTTTGAGTTTGGAGACCCTGCAGAGATGGTGGTGTGTAACACATGGTTTAAAAAGAATGAGGCACAGCTTGTTACCTACAAATCCGGGGAAACACAGTATACAATCAACTTTATTATGATTGGAAGGGATCACTGGAAATGTATCAGAAACATAAAGGTCATCGCAAGAGAAGAATGCGTTACTCAATTTTATGTCTTAGTCTGTGATATGAACCTGTTGGAGGGAAAATGAAAGCAAAGAGTTTTTGTCAAATAGATAAAAAGTCTGGCAACTAAAGGCTGAAATAGTGAAAGGACAATACCGAAGAAAAATCATTACTGAGGATGATTACTCGTTAGACAAGATCTGGGTTGCCATGGGAGTTGCTGTAAGCAGGTGACTTAATGTTAATTGCAAACAGTGATGAAGAATTGAAAGATATGATTCGTTGGTGGAAAGAGTGGATGGAAGCAAATGGCATGAGAGTGACTGTGGAAAAGACAAAAGTTATGATACATTGATGCATGGAGGGAACATTGGAAGAATCTGGAAAGTGCCCGTGTGGAACTTGTGGAAACAGAGTGCATAAAAACTCAATTAAATGCACAAAATGTCTTTTTTGGATGCATGAGAGATACAGCGGAGTAAAAGGCAGTTTGATCAGTTTGAAGACGGCGTTTGTGTGCAAAACATGCTTATTAGGTCAAGTGACCCAGATGGCTGCCAAGGAAATGAAAGTAGGGGAGAACACATTTGAAAGCATAAGAAAGTTTTGGTACCTTGGGGATATGATTAATGCCAATGGAGGTGTAGAATCTGCCTCGGTGATGAGGACAAGATGCTTGTGGCAAAAATTTAGAGAACTATCACCAATTCTAACCGGGAAGTACATATCGTTGAAACTTAAAGGGAGAGCGCACGAAGCGTGTGTAAAAAGCGCAATGATAATTTATATGGTAGATACACTACCATATTAATTACATGGGCAATGAAGGCTATATGGGCAATGAAGGCGGACGAGAAGGCCAGACTTGAGCGGACAGAGATGAGAATGGTGAGAGGGATGAGTCGGGTGTCATTGAAAGAGAGAAAGTTTAGTGCCCGAGAGATAGAATGGGGTTGGGGGCAATGGGGGGAGGTGATAAGAAGAAATCGATTGAGATGGCTGGGGCAAGTTTTGAGAAAAGAATGGATGATTGGGTGCGGAAATGTATAGATTATGAGATAGTTTGAAAGGGACATAGAGGTAGACTGGAAATGACGTGGAAAGCTTGCTAGAAAGAGGCATACTAAAGCTAATAGATCAATACTTGAGGAATGCGCCTTCGTGGCTGCAAGTCGCTTTGCGGCTAGCTCCGGCTATTGCTGCAGTTTACTAGCGATTTAGATCGATAGTTGATGGATTTACACCGCGTTCGCGCCAGGTTTAGGATGTTAGGATGCGGCATTAACGTGGATCTAACGGTTATTTGCTCTCTTGAGAGAAAGTACTGTTTTAGAGTGCGGATGCGTGGATTTCTCGTTGTTTGAACTCACTGATGCGTGACGCTAGGCATGATTCGATATCTCAGAGGTCAACTGTACAGGCTGCGCCGTCTCTCCAGGTGCGTTCGGCCTGAGCCAGCTGTGCTGAATAGGCTCTATGCGGCCGGTATTCTTCGGCGCCGGGGCAGGCGGGCTGGCCGGCACACACAGCGCCCTATCAAGGTTATTGCCTGCACACAGACCCGGGGGTGTCGGGTCACACATCGGCGTGGGGAGGGGGCCAAGCCGCGGGGTCACAACGCGATCAATGTTATCCGACCGCCTATGATGCGCCATCTAACGCGACCTT
>JAQIWG010000753.1:0-29702 GCA_034695025.1 Chamaedrilus cognettii
GTTGTAATGGATTAGCGTTGTAATGGATTAGCGTTGTAATGGATTAGCGTTGTAATGGATTAGCGTTGTAATGGATTGGCGTTGTAATGGATTAGCGTTGTAATGGATTAGCGTTGTAATGGATTAGCGTTGTAATTGATTGGCGTTGTAATGGATTGGCGTTGTAATGGATTGGCGGTGTAATGGATTGGCGTTATAATGGATTGGCGTTGTAATTGATTGGCGGTGTAATGGATTGGCGTTGTAATGGATTGGCGTTGTAATGGATTGGCGTTGTAATGGATTGGCGTTGTAATGGATTGGCGTTGTAATAGATTAGTAATGGACTATAAATATAGTCACCAATAGGTAGCTCGCCCGTAGATGCAATTTCAATGTCATGAAAGAAAACGATAATTAATTATTAATTTCTGTTGTGTGCTATTAAACGCTTGTTAATATATTTTTGCTAACGCGTTAACACGTTGGTCAAAATATAATCAGTAGATCTAATCGCTATTTTGTGAGGTTGACATTGTTGCCAGTGTTGCCAACTCATGTACTTTTCCTATTGGGGCCGTGTTGAGGCTCATGTCCTTTTTGTGCTTTTCCCCCAAAAAACTTTTTTTCCCAAAGAATATGCATATAATTAAGAAAGGCATCAGAATTGAAAAGCATTTATTTTGACATAGAAAATTAGAAAAATTAGAGGGCGAAGATAATTTTTTCATGTCATGACTTTTTTTAAACAATTTTCTGTGTCCCCCCCTACACTTGCCCTCCCCGCTCGTGAGTAGCTTACATTTTAAGGAACAAATGCGTGTTTCCATGTTTATTTGGAAAGATACGCGTTCTCGGATCAAAAATGCTGCATCGTATAGGCTATAGACTGTTTTCGAAAAATCACCGATTTGATACTTTAAAAAAACTGATTAGCAAACTATAGGCCTAATTAATGTTGGATAATCTCTAGCTTAGTCTGTAATGTGTGTCGATATAGTTGTTGATGAAAGGACGACATGTGAAGGCCAGTCGTATCCATGTAGTCCCCCAGTCCATGCATAGGCCTACATCTACCTTCACTCCCGCGCGTGGATTATGTTTTGTAAGGTGTAGTAAGTGGTAAGGTGTAGTAAGGTGTAGTAAGGTGTAGTAAGGTGTAGTAAGTAGTAAGGTGTAGTAAGTAGTAAGGTGTAGTAAGTAGTAAGGTGTAGTAAGGTGTAGTAAGTAGTAAGGTGTAGTAAGTAGTAAGGTGTAGTAAGGTGTAGTAAGGTGTAGTAAGGTGTAGTAAGGTGTAGTAAGGTGTAGTAAGGTGTAGTAAGGTGTAGTACGGTGTAGTAAGGTGTAGTAAGGTGTAGTAAGGTGTAGTAAAGTGTAGTAAGGTGTAGTAAGTAGTAAGGTGTAGTAAGGTGTAGTAAGGTGTAGTAAGGTGTAGTAAGGTGTAGTAAGGTGTAGTAAGGTGTAGTAAGTAGTAAGGTGTAGTAAGGTGTAGTAAGGTGTTGATAATAAGTTTGCCATAACCCGCTCTGCTGCGGTTTGAGTGACGATGTCAATATCCTGAAATGACCCGCACTCTTTCTTTGTGACAATGTCGTGATCGTTTTTGGAAAGTTGTCTATCGTGACGCATTGAAACTTCGACATTCATGGTGTTCGTCGCAAAACAGCTAAACTCAGCCTCAGCCTGAACCACTGGACGCTTTGTCGTTCCGTGTGACGGGCAGAATGATGACTTTTGGATTAACGCGAATCACGAATTACAGCATACGCCTTTCATGTGTCATAGTTTAGTGATGTCAAAAAATATCGATTGTTAACCTACCCCCTAAAAACCAATTTTGAATGACAACATTGCAGCCGCATAACGACTATAGTCCATTTAAGGCAAGAAAATAGACCCAGGATTGATTCGGTTTGATTTCACTTAAATTAGCCTATATGCTTAGGTATTTTTTGCGAATTAATTTGAAGCATATATTCATCGAATTAACTCGTGATAGGCATGCAGGTCTATTGGTTATAGGGCAGGGTAGGCCATGGGGTAGGCATAACGTAGATGGGCCTTCCACGATATAATATATTTTGCCTAGCATAATAATCAATGGTTAAACCGGGCCGGATCTATCCGGATCGTAGATCCGACCGGATTGAAATTCCTATACATGCGATCCTGCACCTCACTTTGTGTCAAAAAGTCAGCCGGATCGCACCGGATCGCACCCGGGGCCCCGTCAAAAAGCTCCGTCAGCACCCCCCCCCCCCCGCGCTAAGGAGCCCCACAAGGGTCTAAGGGGCCCCACAAATGATAAGAGATCCGGGGCCCCCGAATTGATACTTTAACCACTGTCAATAATAAGCAATTTGGCTTATTTATGACGATCGGAAAACAATAATAAAGTACGAAAGACCTGTTGACAAATGTAGGGAGGGCCTTTCTTTGTACCGCTCCAGCGTTACAGCGAAGAGAAAAGACCTTTACAAGTGCATTGTGTAGGCCTGTGAGCCTAATAAATACAGTCGATCATTGCTTTGTGCATGGGGCTATATTCAATCGATAACAATCCTGGCGTTGTTGGATTAGGCCTACTTAGACAAGGGTCATATTACGTCAGCTCATTATGTCAAATACAAGCGGGTTAAAAATTATATCAGGCTCACAGTTGTTGCTGCTGTAAAACGTTAGGCCACCGTTACTAAAATAAACTCTGACGTTGTGAGAGAGCCCAGAACTACAATGTACGTTCTACAGCAGATCGGATCTTACGTGTCGGTCTATATTCTCACTATAGGCACTAGCCTGTAATTAGTTATGTACATTCCCACTAGCTAGTTAGTGAGTGATGTAGTGGGCGTTAATAGTTGGCTTGTATTTCTACACTATACGATGACTGGCCAGCGCGAACAGCTGTGCGCCCAGCTACTAGCGCGCTGCCTTGCGCTTATTTATGAATGACGGTCTGAGCGCACGACGGGGGTTTTTATGAGCGAACGTGCTTGGTATTCCCCTCCATACTTTTACCACCGTCACTCGACCGAGACTAAAACGTTACAGTAGAAACGATTAATTGTAGGGAACGCGAAATGTTTGCTTTACTCCGAATTTCTGAAATATCGCATAGGTTATCTTTGACCAGCCTGACCAGATAGGACTTAGTTGTTTCATGTAGTGTGAGTTAGTTTAAGGCAGGTTTAAAAAGCCCAGTTGCTAAACTTTAGACTTTACAAGTAATTGTAATTGATAGGCTTAGATGATAAATCTATAGTCCTTTAGATATTATAAATTATGCCCGTTGAGTATAGATAGCGACGCAAACACAGCAAGACTTAGTTCTACAAATTATCGTCAGGTGAACGGCCGAAGTTGTTCAATTCATTTGTTTAAAATTTTGTTTTAGTCAACGGATATTAATTAAATTGGACTCCGTACTAAATTTACTTAAATTTCTGCGTGCGTAATGATGGTTGTAAGATTGATTGATATTGTGCACGAAATCATGATCGCAATTTTTTTAACTCGGTTTTGAATCGATTTTTCTCGAATCGTGACAATCTTTTTCTCATGATTCATCTGTTACCGACAATCTGTAGGCCTATAATAACGGAAGCTTTTTGTCTTTCTCATTCATAAGCCTGGGGGGAGAGATAAGCCTGGGGGGCACTCTTTTAGTGTCCCCCAAACCAGGCCTGAGATCAGTCGGTACAGTTTGTATTTCGCCGTAAAGCGGGTGGAAGCGTGCGAAGGGGACGGGGAGGGGGGTCGGGGAGAGAGCGCGATCGATCGCGCAAACAAGATCATTGTTGCGAGCGACGAACTGGACGGGACAGCCAGCCATACAGACACGGAGACAGGGCAGGACAGAGAGAGAGAGTAGAGCGATACTGTTGCCGCTACGGCTGACCGCTAGCTATTTGACTGCATAGAGGGAGAATATACAGGCGCATTCTAACGGACTAGCTGACCGCGAACAGTACTACAGCTGTCTGCATAGTCGATTTAACGCCAGACTGAGAGCGGGGCGAACATGAAGAGCTGTGTTCAAAAAACAAGTTACCAGCATCTAAGTGGTTATGTTATTAAGTATACTTTGAACGTTAACAGAGATTAGGTCTAGTGTTTGTTGTAAATGCTTGAACCGTTCGAGCAAGTTAATTCTGAATATTTGTTTGTTAGTCATTACGTGGTTAATGGTTTCAGCTGAAGCAACTGAGTCGTGATCGAAGCTTTAGATACGTCAGATTAGTCAAATATAGAATTAGGATTAACGTTTAGAAGTGGAAGTAGACGTTCTGTTAAGACGTTCGAGCACGGACAAGAACAGCGAACACGACTCTGTCAAAGCTTAAAGTTTAGAGAACACAACCCGAGAATAGATCACGATTCAGGATCAGGTAGGCGAATCATGCATAGACCTGTATTGCGTTACGGTGCCAGGGTATTATTTGTAGATCTATTATTTTGTCGGTATTTCATAGGTTTGAATCCTAACTGCTGCTAACTTTCTATTGATGGCTTAGCGATGTTACAATGTCTTGCAGTATTTTAACATTAAAAAGGACTACGATTCACAGCTATTACGAATACAGGTATAAGACAATTTTGTTGCTCATTTATTTGTTAACTTTGACTACGAAATTAGACTAATGACAGATGTAGATGTTTTCAGATGTAGATTGTCACAATGGAGGACTATTAATATAAATTGCTACTCTTTTGTTCGCCTGGTGTCTGATTCATTTTCGATCATTCATATGATGATTCGTTTTCGCGCTACAGCTCACAGTCCCAGCGGATTTGTTGATTATTTAGCCCATATCCTATAACCAACATTTGGACTATGAATGTATGTTTAGGTCATATTTGGTTATAGTTTGGTTCAATAATCTCCTCACCGTAAATTATTGCATACCGGTACCTTATTTTGAGTATAATATTTGGCTTACATTCTCTCACAAACGTATGAATGGGTATGCTTTGTCAAGATGAATTTGTTGCAAAATTGGATGATGTCAACATCATGATGTTCCATTTTGCAAAATTGGAACATTAAATCCGCCAGAATCAATTTTTTTTCTATAATGATAAATGTGAAGTTTTAGTCATATACATTCGCCGCTGGTACAAATTATACGAGTTTTGTGAGATATTCTAGCCTCATCTTTCATCGTGTATTCGTGTATGATGGGTGTGCTGGGTGTGTCAGCATAACAGTTATTCATTGTTCGGTCTTTAGATCGCCATAGCAGATGTGAATGATTCAAATCATCATTCGTTTTCTCGGAACGCGCTGAGCACAGAGCCGCGCCATGAGTAATATAGCGCTGCAGCCTCTATTAGTATTTACAATATAGTCTGTGGCCCACGGGTCACGGACGCAGCGTCTAATTGGTTTTTCGCTTGAGCTATATCAAAAACCTTCATGCATGACCAAGTCCTTGAGTTGAAACAAATTCCACTTTTATTAATAAGTAACAATAGCGAAAGGAGCAGTTTTGACGTTCGACAGTGCCGTTACTTCCATTGGCTTCAGCAGATCGCATTAAAACTAATAATTTATTTGATGTGGTCGTGTCTGACATTTCCTG
This sequence comes from Chamaedrilus cognettii, assembly GCA_034695025.1. NCBI lineage: Eukaryota > Metazoa > Annelida > Clitellata > Enchytraeida > Enchytraeidae > Chamaedrilus > Chamaedrilus cognettii. The sequence goes on from JAQIWG010000753.1 coordinate 5,562, forward strand.
CGCCGTGCCAGGCGCTGACTCACACACGAAGCAATAATGCAGGCTGTGGCCCCCACCACCCCCCATCCCCCCCGCCCCCCCCCCCACCGCCCCCCCACCGTTCCCCCCACCGCTCCCCCCACCGCCCCCCCACCGCCCCCCCACCGCCCCCTCTGCTCTTACTGACCTTCCCCTATATCATTAGCATTCAACGTATTCCCGGAGTCCCTTTGACCCGCATTGCTTTACTGCACTGAATAAAGGCACAACGGGAATTAGGTCACCGGCCCAGTTCGTTGTGGAAATATTTTATGGTCATATTTGACATCCGGTTGGGGTATAAATTTATGGATAATGACCAGTGTGACCTGCGTCATTCTTTGCTGTGGTTTGTGAATGACAATGATTGTCTGACTAAGCCATTGTAATACTGCAAAGTATTGCGTTTTATAGTTTGTGATTTGTGTCATTTGCTAGTCATTGTTCGGTGCATTTGTAACATAGGCCTAGAGGTTTTTAACAATAAATTTGATTCGCTAAATGTATGTATTTAAAATTATTAATTAAATGTATTTAAAATTCGTTTAATTCTTTTTCAGGCGAAATATTTATTTATGTGTTTATTTTTCAAAAAAGTAAAACTAGGTTAGAGAATCAGCTTGCGATACTCGTTCCGATTCCAAGGTAGAAAATGCCAATAGTATGCTTAATATATTTCAATTCACACAGACAAAATGGTTTTATCTAATGTGCAGATAATTGCAGTAAATAGAGAAATAAAAAAAAGCCACATTTTACGATACTAAGCAAATAGGCCTAGTTTTTGTTTAACATCAGAAAGTCCATCGTGTTTCTCCTGAATCTTTGAATAATAAGCCTAGGCTACTATGGCTATTTAATAGTATTTTGAAAACCTCTCCGGTCTCTTAACCCTTAAGCTGTTCTTGATAGCCCATAGAATACTTTAAGAGCTCATGTTTACAACTACATCAATTTTCCTCATATGGAGTGTAATATTTCAATGTTATCTCGATATCCGACACCAGCGTGGCCTGCTGCAACGAAGGCGATCACCGAACCAGAGCGCTGCTATTTTAAGAATTCATTCCTCGACCATCTGGTCAGCTTCAGCCTTCATTACTCTGCTCAGTTTCGTGGTCAGTTTGTTTCAGATGAAGGTTGAACAGTGCTGACCCCCAGACTGTAAACAAGGGCAGGGGTATTAGTGTCGCTGGCTGCCCGCGTGGTTCGGACGCAGCTGTCGGTCTAGGCTGGATGCGGGGAGTGAGTAAGCTGGGAGGGAATGTCTGGCTGACCATTCACCGGCCGTGACTATGCTGCAGCTTCCGCTCCCCGCAGCCCTCTCCCCCTCCCTCCCTTGGCTTCAGTGCGGGCGTGTACGGTGAATAACAACCCGTTCCTCATAGCTTCGTTTGCCTCTGTTTCCAAGTAGCAGTACCTCGCAGGACTTACTCAGTGCAACCCTATTCCTGCTACTGGACAAAGGAATTTAATATTGTTTATGACTGCAAGCTGATTGTGTTTGGCTTTGTGATTGTTTTACTGACTTGTGTTTGGCTATTTTGTGTTGTCCTCGTGACGAAATAAAGATATATTATAATCATTTGTACCAGGTTGAATAAAGCAGACATTTGTTCTACATTCTATGCTATGCACACGTGTGCTGTTTTCTTTCACTTGATATCACATGACATTGTATTGGATAGTTTTGTTTTTAACGACGTGGTTAACCCCATAACTTTTATCAATGTGGATTTATTTATATAAATTTGTTGCCTGTACAATATTGCGGGCAGCCTGCAGTACTGATGCGGCCTAGCATAGTCTGTGCGGTACTGACTATTGTAATAAATATTTTTTTCTAAATCTATATCCGCAATAACGTGCTGCTCTATTACATTGTACATCAACTCGTTTTCCCAGTGCGATTGCATCATAAAAAAAACTTAACCTACTGCCTGTCGCGTGATTGCGGGTTAAATGTGGCTCTCTTTTCTTTGTCTATGTAATCGACTTTTTTCTGTCTTCTGACGAATAAACGCGCATAATGTTCGCAAAATGTTGACACTTTTCGCCTGATCCAATTTTCTACCGCTAAGCCCTCACACTTCCGTACTAGGCTGCTGCATTCCACGCCGCGTCCGGCATACACAGGCAGTTTTTGGTGCACACACTCACGTCTACTCATTCCCAGACCGTATTATTATTAGTAGCGCGCTTCTCGGCCGCAGCGATTCCGAGAAATGGGCTATAGAACAGTCTCCGGTCCACGGCGGAAAGTCTTTCCTCTCGGCCGTCTGGGCATGCGATCCGAATCGTTAGTCGGACTGTCTGACTGACGAACGAAATGATGGGAAAGACCGCTTTGTGAGTTGTAAACAACACAGTTGGCGCTTGGAAGGAATGATTTACGGGGAATAATTCGTTCAGATGTTTTTAGTGCGTTTTAATTGTACATTTGCTAATAATGACTTATTCATATAGGCTAGCTGGTATTATTGATAAATGAGGTAGCGATAGCGGATGCTGTGGGTCTCTCCTACATACACGTAATTAGCTGTTCACTATTAGAAACGTTGTGAATCATAAGCCTACGTGTAATATTCTATGAATTACGGCAGCTCGCATGCTTATTTGTTTATCTGAAAGTGCAGATTTCTGTGGTCCAAATTCATTTACAAAGTACGCCAAAGTTGTGAAATTCTAATACCATATTGCGTGAGGTATTAGGCCAGCGTCCTGTTGCGTGTCTTTCACTCTAGCCTAGTGTTCAGTTAGAGTAGGTTTTTTGAAACCTATGCGTTTTCGCAAGCATGTTCCATCCTGAGTCTACATGCCTATGGCTATCAGACCTACGATCAATTATTTATTTATATCATCTCCTTACTGTGAATCGTGCGAGTAGGCTGTGAAATATCGGTATTATTTAGCGTGTACGCTATCGAGTGGGCCACTAGAGTTCTTTCTTAAAATGTTCTCATTTAGCAATAAGCCAAAAACGTTCAAGTGCATGAGTACTGAGCATTAACTGGGTCGACTTTTTTCAACGACCTCTTTGAAAAATCACTCTAACTTGATTCTTGAACAAACCGGCTGATAATCTTTAATAGGCAGCTAGTTGCTATATATATCTCAAGTATCCTTGACTCCGTTTTGCTACGTTCATCACGTGCCAACGTCGCGTTCGATGTGTCGATGTTCGAGTGGCTTGCAGTTAAAAGAACGAAGCTTGGTTTCATGGACATTTTGCATTTTAAGCGCAGCGCGTTTTGACCCGTTTGGCGAGTTTTGGCTTCGTTGTATAGACCTGAGTCCTGCTTTCTTTTGAATTATTTGTTGTAAAGTGAATTGCAAAAGCTTGCATTTCGTATATCCCATAAACGCGTATAGTTTACCATTATAATCATAGATTTGAGGGAGAAAAGGTTGCTATGGTTCTTTTATTTATTTGTTAATACGCGGTGAATCTTTAATTCCGGGAATTTAATAGCTCAGGGCCTAGCTTATATAGGTACCCACCATTGCGAGTTAACCTCGAGTTGATCAATCGGAGAGTTGAAAGTGACGTTTGTCAATCTTCCGTGCCTAGCGTGACGTCACACAATCCGCCGATTGAACCAACTGGAGGTTAACTCAATGGTGAATACCAATATTAGTTCGCTAACGCCTTCGCATAACTAAACTTCCTTCTTCGTATAGTCGTATAGGCCTATAGTCGTCTCAGGTCACGGGATTGTAAATTTTCCTTTTTACGATCAAATCATGATTTCCGGTCGTAATAATGTGACAAATCGTCGAATTGTAGCCGGCGGGCCGTGCTAAGTACCGCAGCTGGCTTGCAATTGTTTGGTCAGTTTATAAACTGGGCAACTTTAACGAGCTGAGGCCGTACCCCCTTTTCAAAATTTGATTTCAGTGTTAGAGCCTATAAATTAAAAGTTCTCAGTAACATAATGTCTGACATTTTTTGCATGCGTCCCAATTTTAATGAATACAATTCTTTTTGCTGGTTTAAAAAGGTTAAAGCAGCGTTATAGGCTACTATGTCCCATGCACATACCTGATTTCTTGCACAAAGCATTTGTTCGCTTTTGGGTGATTATAACGTCTGACGTTAAACCTAAAATTTGACCCGCAGGGCAGCGAACCGCCCTAAAAATTGAAAACCAGTCTCCGCTATATCTCTAACAAAATGCAGGGTACCCAACATTCCGTACGGCGAACACGATGTTGGGCTGAATTAATCATTCCCATGCGGGGGGGGGGGGGGCAAGCGGGGGTTGGGGGGTGGGGGGTGTGGGGTGGGGAAGCGTGGGTCAACGGGTTTCATTGATTGGGACAATAGCTGTGACTGCTAGTGTTATGCCTGTGACGCGTGATCCCCCATTTTGCTACAACTCCGCCTCTTGTAACAACAGCCGATACAGTAGGAGGCGTTAAGGGGCAGGGTGGGGGGGGGGTAAACCGCCCCCCCCCCCCTAAACTGAGCTATGCCCCCCTCAATTGTTGGTGTTAGTCCTTTCCCGCCACTAGTCTCGCCATTTTAAATGAAATTTAGCCTCCAAAAACTTCGCTGTTTCACAAATTAGACACATTTTGTAACTAAGCAATAACTCCCGATCACTCTAAAGATTAGTTTCACTCTCATTGAGCTTTTGCTAACCGTTTGAGTGCTAGAAGACTTCGATGTTTTAGGTTTCATTACTATCCTTCCCCCCCCTCGATTGCCCTCTTGGGTCGGCCAGCACATATGCACAGAATTATTAACTGGATCTAAGCTACATTGGCCCTCCCCAACTTTCTTTGGACTCAATTACCCTCTTTCTCCCCTCAAAAACAAAATCCCGGCGCCGCCCCTGATTCGATACGCGGAGGTTTTTTCAACGAGACGCTCGTTGCAAGTCTGAACTCGCTGGACACAGTGTGGGAACTGTGTTCGTGTTCGTCCGATTGGAACTGACGCTTGGTGTCAAGTGTCTTTGATCTGGGCCGAGTTGCAATTTTGGCCGTTACGAGACTGTATTGTTATTACGGGTATCGTTAAACTAGCAACAGAGGGCGTCCCATGACAGCGCTTAAGCTAACAGTGAATTTGAAGCAATATTTTATATAGTTCTTTATTTGATTTTTTTGAAAGTTTTAGTCGAGGCTTGCTATTGAATTAACTGGATTAACCACTCAGCGGTTGGATTTTCATGCTTTAGAGTTATATGGTGGCGAACACTTTCCGTATAGCGCTTATTAGGTTAATCATAAATTTCACTTTAACTTTATTTGTGAATAATGTTTAACAACATGGAAAAGTTGTGCTAGTTAATAACCTCTTTGTGTTTCATTTGGCTCCATTCTTTTTGTCTTTCTATTTAAAATTTCACGATCTATTGGCCTTTCTTGCCCGTTTGTTTCTAGGGCTTCTACTACCTCGCAGCAGTATCCGCATTGAGCGGCCCTTCTCTGTGTGCTACTAGGCTGTGAGCGGCCCGCTCTGTATGCTACTAGGCTATGAGCGGCCCTTCTCTGTATGCTACTAGGCTGCGAGCGGCCCTTTTCTGTATGCTGCTAGGCTTCACGTGCTGACATTATTGACCCGACAGTTCTTGGAAGGGATTGAGTGGCGATAAAGGAAAGACTGTTTTGCACGAAAGGTCATCCAGTTCTCCTTCCAACACGTTATTAGCCGATTTCTTTCTGAATAGCGCTCCGTAGGGAAATGTTTGTATGAGACCGGAGAACGTATTTGTAGCATTTTCATTTATTGTTGACGAGATCTGAGATATAATTGTTTCCAAATAATCAGTAATCTGCAATGCAGGTGAATATGCACTTACTAGTTTTCTGCTTATAAACTTGCCCACTGATATAAATTTCATTGATTGCCCTGTGTAACTCGATAGTGCCCTAGAATAAAAACTGATTGTCGATAAAAAATGAGTAACTAGTTTATGACCTAGTCCAATTAATCAGTGACAAACAACTGGGCCGCTCTCGAGAGCTGCGCGTTTAGAATTTTTATCTCGTTCTTCAAATCTGGTGTGATACTGATTCTATATGAGTAATGCATCAGCAGTCGATCTGGATATTGTTGATAGAAGACATTATTTCAAAATAGGACTAAGCATTCTATGCTTTTTATCTTTCTGCGTGCTTTACAAACTGGTAGTTATTCAGCAGATAGTTAGTGCCCTGAATTATAGGGTAATGATTCTCTTTTACTTCGCACAGGTGTAGCAATCAAACGAACTATAAATGAAGATATAAATGAGGCAAAAATCAATATGCAATCACCATGTCCACGCAGCATGCAGCAGATGGTAGCTAGAACGCCATCATATCAAATCATATCAAATAAGAAATACAAAAACTCAGACAAGATTCAAAACTGTTCCTGATATTGCACTTAAATCTAGTAATCTGTGTTGCTGCGCCTCCAACGCTTGTGTCAACTTTTTGCAGAATCCACGTGGCTGGTGATTGAGTGAGTGTCGGGCGCTTGGTCCACTTGGTCCAGAGTTGTTTGCTAGAACTTTGGATGTGAATAAGCTTCAGTTGGATACAATTATTTTAGGTAAACAATGATTTTATGGCTACAAGTGACAGGTGGTCAACAGAGCAACTGACTGGAACGATATTGAAGGACCATATAATCCATTATTGTGGACCACGTTCGTCTTAACTCCTTTATGATATAAACCTACTTCGTTAAGACACCTGAAAAAGCGTTAGCCTATGCTAGGTAAGAGGAAAAGTCAAATCTAACAACTATGACTATTATAACAAATAGCAAATTGTAATCAATTCTAGCTAATAATTGCTTCAACACCAGGCTAACTTCTGTGAACGTTTCGATTGTCTTTAAGCATTGAATTGCCACTGTAGCCGAGTTAATAATCAGTTTTTTGACAAGTTATTCCATCAAGGGTCAAAGCTTTAATGGATTGAATCTAAATTGCACTGATGGTAATTGCGAGCGTATACATTATAAATTAATACTCAATTCGATTTCGGACTGATACTCAATGTTCCCTGTACGTTACTGATGATGCTGATAATCCTTTGCCTAGTAGGAAACTGTCAAATTCAAGTTTTAGAACTGATGGAAGCAAAACTAACAACCTTAATGGCTTCAGTTTAAAATTGAATTTTCATTAAAGAGAACCATTTAATGTCAAATGTATAATTTTTGAGTTCATAATGTAGTGGCAACATAATAGCAGGACGCTTTTTATATATTCTGACTCGACGCATCTACTGCGAGTAAATCTAATAATGATCAATCATTGGCCATTCTATTGTTTGATTTCGTGAACTAACATCCTGTATTGAAATGAAACTTTTGAGAGGATTGCTTAGCAGCGCTGTTTCTGCCACGTCCATCAAGATTAATTTTATTCCACCAATAACCAGAAACTGTGAAAACCAGGTAGTGCCATTATATAGAACACTACCGGGTTCGCTACTTTCATTACCCATTAGTTCGTTGTGCGCCTGTGCCGGGATATTGTCTATGTCTTAACTTGAATAACTTTTTCTTATAAAAAATGTGTTTAGCGATCTAGAAATGAAAAAGTTTTGCGGTGCAATTATATATTTTGCATGCATGCGTGTTAGATTCATTTTCAATCAGCGCACTGTTGCTAAATTTTTATATTTTTATAACTTTTGTTCGTTTTGTTCTTTTATTTTTCATTTTATACCTTTCGATTGTTTTCTTTCTTTTAGGATTAGATTATGGTTTATTTTTAGGTTTAAGAAACGTTGAATCACAAAATGTAAAAAACCTAGAACTGCGAGCGGTTTGATACAACTCATGCGCTGGTCAAATTTTAGGCGCATTAAGAGAACTTATGAATTTTAAATAGTGCCTATATATTGACAAAGGAATCGGCGATGTGCAAGCTATGCTATGCAAGCCATAAGTCAGCGATGTGCAAATTATACAATGACAACAGCAGCTTTATAACATTAGTTGATGGGAGTTGCGAGCTGAAGCGAATAGCGATATTGTTAATATTGAAACATCGTGCCATTTTTTATTGAAGTGTTACAACTTTATGTTTGTAACGCTATACGCCTGCAGAATTTTATGCGAATTCTTAGCTTTTTACAATGCACCTAAGTCTTGAGGTATTGGTCTTGAACTAAGTATATGACCTAATTCATTTAAATAGGAAACGGGCACTTTCTTTGTCCTTTCTCGGCAGTAAAGAATAGAACATATTGACAGTCAAACAGCAGTAATAGCCTGAGTGTTTATTTGCACTAAACGTTTGATTTTTATTTTCGGAAACGCTCTGCTTTGTTGTATACCCAGCCAAAGTTCTGTCAATAGGCTTTCTATAATAGTAAAATTGCAATTCGTTTTAAAATTTACTGTAGGCTAAGCAAACGAGAGGTGTGGTGGTAGAAACAAGGTGAGGGAGGTGGGCGAAGAAGGAGCTTAGACGTGGGAGGGGAGCGGTTAGCTGAGAAAAATTACAAGATGAAATGCATGTGACTGTCATAGACAGGTTTGGAGTTTTGCCTATAACAAATTCAGGTCTAGAATAGCTTTAACAATGGCATTAAGCCCAAAATAATATACATTTCTGTTAAAAAGCATAAGGTGTGTTGATCATGAAACGGTTGAATAGCACTCAAAGTCAATAAATTTCCAGGAAAGCTTTTTAAACGCCAGTACTAGTATAGATAAATAAAACAAAGAACAATGACACGGTAACTGTTGCCAATCTATGTGAGTATATATAACGGCTGTGATGATTAGAAGACCGTATGACAGACTGTGTGTTGTAGAAGTTATTCAGATGAGTGTTCGTGACGCTGTATGAGTGTTCAGTGAGTAGGGCTATAGCGCGGCCATTGTTCTGAATCAGAAGAACTCACCGCTAAACACGTTTGTAGCGTCGTTATTTCATAGAGCCAGGATGAGCTGTAAGCCTGCCACGCATAGACGAGCGTAGAAGTTTGAATGAATTAGCATTTTCAGGAAATGTAGAATGTAGGCCGTGGCTATGAAGGTACCGTTAGCTTAACTGTCAGAATGTTAATGATTGACTGGGCCATATATTTGAATAATCGACTGAGATAGTCATTATGTGCAGTGATTAAGAATGATGTCTCGCTGGTCATTGACGTCTAAATGTATTATAAATAGGCTCTCTACTGTAGCTGTTCAAAAATAATTGACCTTCAAATGATAGTGTGGTGACTGGAAGTTGCTATAGTCACAGTGCTCATTAACATGACGTGAGAGGCGTTTGCTGTGTTGGCATACTTGACATTGTTTGAGGTTAGCTAACGTATACAGGCCCAACAGTGTCATAGGCCTATGTCATATCTATAAATTGTTCCATCATATTTGAGGCAAGAACCTTGAGCAAAAGCAACAGTTTGAAGCCACGTTGTTGGTGCGAATAGGCTAGAAAATAAATCGTCAGTCGTTGGTATGAAAACATACTGAGTTCAATTAGTTGACCAGTTTGCAGTCACCCAAACAGATGTTGGCGAACAAGTACTCATGTTTGCCTAGGCGTGGCTGCATGATGCGATTGATATTTCAGACTTCAGTGCGAATAGCAAGCAGATGACGCCAGCTCAGAGAAACGAAAGCCCTATGTCCTAAAATGTAAATTTGTTGAAACTAGCAGAAAGTATGCGCATTGCTTTGAGACTTTGAGACAAAAAGACTTTGAACAATTGAGACTTAGAGCAAATCATGGGTTGAATCGCTTGTATACGTAGCTACTGCCTTAGAGATTATTCAAACGAGTTAATTGCCGATTCACCAGTCTATTTTGGATGATTTGTGCGCTCAGATTACGCCTGGATGGAAATGGCGATGCAGGTGGACACGGTTCGGCACAGTGCTGCCTCCAGTGCCTACTACAGCGGCGGGGGCGGGGGTGGGACCTACGTCCGCGGCTATGACGCGCTCTCTCGTGATGTCACGAGCAGTCCCGATGACTCACCAACGCGCTACGGGAGCGGCTATCCCGGCGAGAGGGGGGGTATGACCCCCCTCGTGGGTTCCCCCCCCACGGGTCCGGGTCTGCGGCAGCGGCGATACGACAGTGGCGCCAGTGGATCGACTAGCGAGAACGACAGGAACTCTTTAGATGGCGACGATTTGAACGAAGATCGCCGCCATACAACTGCAAGACAAGGAAGGTTGGAAGAAGCATGTTACGTAGTGGGAAATCCCAAGTCATTACCATCAATGGATGCTGAGTGTAAAGCCAAGAAGCCTTCTCCGATTAGACGCTATGATGAAGATGACATCGATGCAGAGGACGGATCTGATTTTGATGAAGATAAATACAGCGGCTACGAACGATTCAGTGGCAGAACGAACAACTTGGAAACAAGCGCTCCTGATGAGGGGATTTGTAACCGGAACGAAAGCCCGGAATACAACCATCCCAAACTGCGCTACCAGCACCGTATGGGGCCCAGCGACGGACAGCTGGTCTACGGAAAATACGAACGGTCACAAATCGATCTGGTTAGCAAATATCAGCGTGAAATTAGATTCGACGACAGGCCAGTGGAAGATGGTAGATTTGAAGGTAGAGTGAAGTCAGAACACTGGGCAAATATTGCACCGCTTGATTCTGAGAGAAGCTACGGCCCATCGAACGATGCGAGACCCGTCATCCAATCAGGACCGTCGGCCAGCGACCACGGACCGTATCAACACTTCGAGGGCGGTCGGAGTTTTGAGACGACCCCTTTAGCCGCGATGATGCGGAGATTCGCCGTGCCCCCTACCGCCGGGCAGTTGTTCTCATCACCTCCCGGACTCGCTGGGGCTAGACTGCTGCCGCCATCTAGTGAATACACGAGCAGGTTATCCCCTGGCGAGTATCAGAGAGGGTTCAACGCGCAGGGGGTGGCAGCAGCGGCGGCGCAGGATAGATTTAGGGTGGAGCAGTCGCCGGGGGGCGTGGTGGCGCTGATGGGGGTAGGGGGGTCGCCGGACGGAAAGGGGTGTGTGAAGTTCTGCTGTCATATCTGCAGCTTTGTGGGTGAGGGAATGTTGCTCTTGCATCAAGTTGGACATTTTGAAATTTGGAGATGTTGTTAGGTTTAAAAATGAGCGGATTTCAAAGTGTTCAAAATTTGGTTGAAGCGCAAGTGCCACTGCATTAATTGCGAATTTGACTGGTGCTAAAATAGTCTGCAATAGAAGTTTTGCATTTTTAATATAAATATTAAATTGCTGACTGGTAAGATTCAACAATTTTTGAAAATCCCGTGCCCCTGGTTGAAACAATAATTATGATGATAATAATGTTTAATTAGCCTTAAAATTTGATCAGCAGATTGTACGAAACAATAATTATTGTTTCGTACAATCTGCTGATAAAAAAATTAATCTGCTGAGAAAAATTGTCAATTTTCTTGTTTTCCTCGCTGAAAAACACTGTTAAATTTTTTGATCTTAGATCCGATTGCTAGGATGGAATGTTTGAACACCAAAGACCTACCATTTGGCAGAATACAGAAGGAGAAGAAGAGAAGTCATTAATTCGTCAGTTTTCGTCCAGGTTTATCTGAGGGAGACTTCGAGGACCACATGAAGTCTCACTTTGACCAGACGTGCCCCCACTGCTCCTACTCCTCGCGGACAGAGGGGAGGCTGAAGCGCCACATTGCAGAGTTCCACGCCGACCTCGCCCCCCCCCACGACCAGGGCGCCCCCCGCAGGGTCACCGCCCCGGGCGGGGGAAAGCCCAAACTGCTCAAGTGTCGGCAGTGCAAATTTGCGACGACCGTTAAGGTAGAAAATCGTTGTCTTTAAAAATTGGTCTTCAATCTCCGTTCATTAATAGTATTCCATAGGCTCATATAAAAAAATTGACTCATAAAAATTATTAGTGATGCGAGTCAAAACTTAGGTCGGTAGTTATAGTCGTTATTTGAGCGACGGCGGCTACTTGGACTGTAACTTAGGGGCCTTGGTGAAGTTGGTGTTGTATGTAATTGAGCGAAATATGGTATTTTTATGCTCTGGTCTATTCACGATTCAGTTTCGAATATAATTTTTCATTTGCATGGCCTTACAATAATTTTGGTACAAGCAGTCAAATCCATATGTAGGTCTTTTTTTGGTATTTGACATATTTATTAGTGTCTGGTGACGCCTCACATTTGTAATAAATATTTAAAATCTCTGCTATGCATGAAAGTATGTATCTAAACAATTTGCTCTGTCAAATATACATTACACACTTGTATGTTGTGGAGCACAAATGTTTTGGTTATAAGTAATAACCTTGCATAGTGCAAGCAAGGCTGTACGACCAGTAGGATACAATACAATGGCAAGTCACATCACATTGTGTTTGATCAACTTGATCACCTTCAGCGCATAGAGTAAATACTACACAATTGAGTTTTTAGTTCAAGGAGTCAAGGTTAGACTATTCACGTTGCCTGAGACGAATTTATAGGTGAATTTATAGGTCGAGTTGATGTTAAAAACTGTTGTAAATAATAACGTATCGCCGCTTGATGACGTAAGAGTCAAGCAGCCTAGTTACTTTTATTGCAATGCTATGCCATGCGGGGCAGTATTTTTTTGCCGACAGGGAGATTTCAATTCATTTAATTGTCAGCCATAGAATGGTAGTATATTGCTGGATTCGTAGAGCTACTCCTTACTCTAGTAATGTAATACAGATCTGCCCTTGTATCGTCGCTTGCCCTACAATTATGCTGCTACTGTACGTTGTTGACGTCATGCATAGGCCTATTGTGGGCCCTCTAGGCTGCGTTATGTGAATAGACTTATCGCTACAACGCGGTCCAGTAGTCCCATTTCTTTCGATATATTATTAATTTCGATATATATTAATTTCATCAGTATAGATATTACATTCATCAGTATAGGTATTTGTATATACATACAAAAATTATTTTGCTACAATTTATACCGTAGGTTATTCTATGTGGTTCGTATCATAGCAGTCAACAGTGAGTCAACTACAATTTTAAAGTTTTTCTATCCTTCATTTCTTTGTGCTTATTGTCTTGTACCTGAACAAGTAGTAAGCCATAGATTTTTCTGTGGTGCAAACTGATAAGTCAGTTCTATGGCATGGCAGGAAACAGTACAAGCCTATAGGCGACATCGTTCAGTGCTCATATGACATGTCAGGAGGATTTACTGCTCAAGAAATCGTTACAATGATGACAAATCATCTGAATATGTTTTTATCATAGGCTATTAGATTCTATAGGTTAGATATGATGCAGCTCCGCAATGTGTTTTGCAAGCGAAATTGACTGCTATTATAATAGCCTATAGAGTCATATAATGTGTGACTAAGGGTCGCGTGTAAGTGGTCAAATAGTTTAAATAGTTTGAATATTTCTCATAACTCCTAGCAGGGGTGAAACTCCATGAATGAATTCAATGAAATTCCACAACAGGCTGCATTCGCATTCATTTCAACTTACATTCAGTAATTTGTATCAATCTGTAACTCACTCATGCAGTCAATAAATTATTTACTCAACGTTTGCTAAACGTAAACCAATACTATTCAATTTGAGATCTGTTTTCCACACTCAGTAAGAGTTCTCCCAGTAATATTCTCCATTATGTTATCCGCGTGGTGCAGGAGGAGTTCTGGGCTCACAGTCGACTGCACATAAAGAAGGAGAAGCAGCTGTCGTGTCCGCGCTGTGAGTTTGTGACGGAATTCAAGCACCACCTCGAGTACCACATCCGGAACCACGTCGGATCCAAGCCATACAAGTGCTCCAAGTGCACGTACACGTGCGTCAACAAGTCCATGCTCAACTCCCACATGAAGTCACACACCAACATTTACCGGTCAGTGGTGCTGTCGTCACGCTGCGCCGGGGCGCCTCTGCGCAGCTTGATTAAATGCATGTGATCATCGCAGCGCACAGAACAGTGTGTGTCTGCGTCGTGGTACATTTCTTTTGTCTGTGTATAAATTCAATGAAATTTACATTTGGATTCAATTCGACTTGTGCTTATGTGATAGGCTAATAATACTGCACTTATTTGTTCTTTGCTCTGCATTTAGTTTTATTTTGGTTGCAGCAGTTAATTGATTTGTAAATCAGCGGCTCACTTTTATGTTAATCAATCCGCATCCTCTGATCAAAATGCAACAAAAATACCCTGTCTTCTTACATCTGAATGCTTTTTCCTTTTTTGGAACTTATGATTCAATTACACGTTTACACTGAAATATATTTAAATATATTTTTTTAAATGTTAAATTAATATTCTGTCGCTTTCTTGCAGTTACCGTTGCGCCAGTTGCACGTATGTACTCAATTCTTTTTCTCTAGTGAACGTTTAGTGAAAAAAATTTCATAGCTAATCTTTAACTGAGTAACATACCGTAACTTAAATTCTTGCGTAATAACCAACAAGATTGCTGTTGAAAACGACTTGAAAGCAATCAACATTACATAATTAAGGCACGAATCTCTGGCCATCATGATAAAGTCCCTGGACGCCAGAACGGTCTATTTACCAATAGCGTTATTTTTATCAACACATTCTGTACTAACTTAATTTAAAATTAATTAATTTTATCAATAAACGAGTCACCATTTCTGAATAATGTATTATTGAATTAAATTGTACGGTGTACGTGCTTCCATGTCTCAAAAATTACCAACTATTTATCTTTTGAAATAGTAGTACTGTTGGTGATATTTATTTCCACGCCGTGCATGTGAGGCCTAACCGCGCGCGCGTGTGTGCAGATACGCGACCAAGTACGCGCACTCGCTCAAGATCCACCTGCGCAAGAAGAAGCACGCGGCCGCCGTCGTCCTTAACGAGGACGGCAGCCTCCCCACGGACGGCATGGGCAACTTTGAGCTCCTCTCCAAGCGCGGCCCGCCCAAGGGCTCCCGCGCCGGCCCCAAGAAACCCTCCCTCGACCCTCCCAACCACCCCTGGATGTCTCCGGCGGAACGGCCGTGGATTTCGCCGGAAAACCAGTGGATGTCGCCAGAGCGGCCCCGGGTATCCCCCGACGCCTACTTGCCGTCGGGTGGAAGTGGACAGTGGGGCGCGAGTTCCCCATCGAGGGTGACGCACATGGAGGTCCCCGACTCGACGGTTGCCAGCAGCAGTCCTATGAGTCAAAGTTCGGCGGTAGTTCCACGTAGAGACATTGGGGGGGGCGCGATCGTAGACGTCGATCCCTCTAAAGGAGGGGGCAACCTAGCCGCTCCACCACGCAGGATCCTCGATCAGCTCGCCAGCGCCACAGACCTCCCCCTGTCGCTGCTTAGTTCTGTTCTGCGCTCGTCCTCGCAGACCGCGGCGCCTGTGCCAAGTCTGGTGACGCCGCCCATGCGCTGCAGACTGTGCCGCCAGAGCTGCGAGTCGGTGACGCAGCTGACGCGCCACTTCATGGCGGAGCACACGGGCGAGGGGCACGAGATTCTCGCGTCCTTCGGGATCCGGCCGGAGACGCTGGCTGCGCTGACGTGGAACACCGCCGAGGGGGAGGAGCCACGCGGCGTGACGTCATCACCCGAGCGTGGAAGGTACGTGTCACCGCAGGAAGAAAGGTTGGACCGGTGTTTGGACGTGGGGCGTTGGAGCGATGCAAGTCCAAAGATATTTGCGAGGGATGATGTTTGTGGTGCGGGTGATCGGGTGACGGTGAAGAGCGAAGTGATCGCCGCGACGAAGGAAACTCCACTAGATCTGTCTGCCAGGTCGTCGGGCGACCAGCTCAGCGATCGTGGATGCAAGAGACCCTTTGACGAGGAAGACGAAGAAGAAGAAGAATGGTGTGATTCGCGCGCCGCGTCCCCTATCAACGAGACGACGTCGCAGTTCGCTCGCAGGCGGGCGCGCAAGGGAAAGGCTTGTCGGCTGGACGTCGTGAGCATGCAGATGCAGGAGAACTGGGAAGAAGAACAAGATGGCGGCCGAGATGTAGCCAGGACTGGGAGCGCGGAGACGTCATCGTCCTTTGAACGTGCCTCTCCTGCCGAATCTAGTGCAATTGTTAAGCCATCAAGTGAGATCTGTGACGAAGATGATGTAGAAAATCAAGAAGTGAAGCGTACAAGAAAGGTGAAGGAATTTGAAGAAGTTCATCCCCACCAAGCAAAGGCTGAGCAAGTTGGCTCAAGTGTCGGGCAGGAACTGGAACCTTGCGCTCTTTCTCAGGAGCAGGAACTGAGTGGGAGGGGCGTGAAGCCGTCTGATAACGGTTTCTACATGTGTCAGCATTGCGATATGGGTTTTCGTGATCGCGTCACCCATTCGATACACATGGGTTACCACGGCTTCAGCGATCCGTTCAGATGCAACATGTGCGGGCACCGATCTGGAGATCGCGTGGAGTTCTTTCTGCACATGGCGCGTGTGGCGCATGAATAGCAAGCTCATGCATGTGGCACGTGTGGCGCATGAATTGCAAGCTCAATCTCTGACCCCGTGAAATGTTAAGTGGATTATGATTTACATTGGGCAAAACCAATTGCTGGACTGTATTATTCGTATTGTATTCTCTTTTAGATGAGATTTAAATTGTTTTTGTGTGCATTTGCGCTGCTGTGCAACTATTTCTCATACGGACGTGAGCTTTATTGTCAGAAATACCTCGAAGCCGAGTGCATTTCCATCCGAACGTAGTTGCGTACCGTTACGCTTCTGTGTGTCGCGTTATAAAGAGATCGGTGTAGTTGAGATGATGTTGCGATGTCTTCGCGAAACGCTGATACGGGTTATACGTTCACATCTTGCACATATCTGTGTGATGTGATGCCTGCTATGCATGCGTGTTTTCATATTCCACAACAGCCGCTAAAGCGCGGCCTTTGCGAGACAATTCATGAGATTGAACAATGAGCCTGTGCCGTAGTTGTACTGCCATTTGAAACTTATTGTCGATTTTTATCAACAATATATGATATTAATTATGAAATGCTAGTAAAATGTATACAAAAGATGAGTTACGTGTCAAATTGGAGACGTTGAAGTAAAAGGTTTTATTGCGGAAAGTATTTACTATAGATTGACTTTTGTGTCATGGCGGGTTCGTGAATTCTTTTTTGCATTAAGGCCGGTGTAAAATGTTGTAAATTTTCTTTAAAGTTGCCCTCTATGTATCTTGCCTGTGACTCGGCCATGGCGCCATATTTGAAAACCGATCTAGTGCTTGGTAACGCTTGTTTCATGGACAGATTTATATTGCTGCTTGGATCATCAATGTGTCGTTTTATATGTGTTCTCAGTGTGAACTGCATATAGGCTATTTATAGGGCTGAGCAGGCAATAATGTGCAGTGTGCGGGACAACTTCTACAGCGTTATATCACGGTATCAGCCGCTTCTAGGGAGCTTTCACATTTCAGTTGGGGTATCATAGAACCAGTCAAATAAATGACAATAAAAATATGGTTCAGCTTGAAGTCTTTGCTTTCTTTTTGAAAAATTTAAGGATCGTGTGTAGTAGCGAACGCTACTACAGTCCGGTTCTGTGCATGAGCGCCGCCACAGATCGCTAAAGGTGCAATGATTTGTAATCTATTGTTTGTTATGTAAGTCGCGCGCCTAAACGTTAATCCAGCGGCTTTAGTTTCAGGCTTTCGTGGTTATTTGGTAGCTACCTCAATCCTTGTCACTCTCTTTGAATTGTTGCGATTTAAAACACCAAAGTTGAACTTGGAATGCTGTTGTGTGATAGTAATCTGAAAGATTCAGGTTTTTCTACTGCCAGTTGTGCGCTACGGTTGTTTGTTGGTGATTGCGCTGAAATTGTAAATGTAATCGTGAAAATTCTCATTGCCTTTGCATGCATGATGGCTTTGGAATTTGATTTTAGCTCCTGCAGTAGCTGCATTTCACATGTCTTAGCCAATTTAGATTTTAGATGTGGTTGATCTAAGATATAGTAGATATAGTATATACAGATATAGTGGATTGGATATGCACCTTTAGCATAAAATTTTTGTGCTACCACAACATAAGAGAGCCTACTGTCAAACAAAATAAAAACTTTCTACCAAGACGAATAATGCGTTTGCCATGAACAACACGCAATGTAGCTTTTTTCACGGTTTAAAAAATTAATTCAAATTATATTTGATTGTAAAAACTTATTTACAAGCTATCTGTATCTGTATGAAGTGAGAGGCTGTATTGTGTAGCATGTAACACGTGTAAAAGTTTTTGTTCATTAGTGTTAAATGTCAAACTGTGCGTAGATTGTAATTTTCTTCAATTACTCGTAGCTGTAATTTGTATCTTATTCGTAATTAATTGATTTTTGTCAATGAATGTCCTTCGTAGAATTTGCGCTTTTTCGTAATCATATTTTTGATTTGGTTTAATCAGAAAGTTTTAAATCTTTTACAATTTATAGTCGCGTGTAAAATTGTATCTACAATTTTTGTAAAACCGTTATTTAATCAACATTTAAACATATTCGGCTAATTTCTGATTTCCCAAAATAGATTTTTTCAAATTTGCAATTAAAGGTTTTGTACACTATGTACAAATTTTTATAATATTTGTTTAAAAGCACAAAAATTGATACAAGCATTTTCTATAGCCAGATTTTTTTATAAATTGGTTTTTTTAATTGGCACAAAAATTGTGATATATTTGCCTATTGGCAATACTTGTCTGATATTCTATGCTATAGTATATTTTGAATACTATAGCCTACTATAAATATCTACAGAATTTTTTTGTTATATATCAAAATCACTTTCAGATCAAAATGTTGTGTGCAGTATTACTTATAACCAGATCATGCAAATTTAAAACATTTAATTATTTTGCAATTATTTTTGTAAATATGTTAGCGCAACGATTGTATTGCAATGCTGTTATTGTATTTATTCAATATTTATTTTAATTTAAACTTGTTTGTCGCTTGTTAAGTCATAAAGATAATCATTAGTAATCAGGTGATGTTGTGGAAATCGTGTTACTCTATCAATGTCTCTTTCTCTAGTGTGCTGCTGTGTGACAGGTCCCTGGCATCCAACTTTGTTACTTTTTATGAATGAATGAATGATTAGTATGAATAATTTAATATGCTAAACTGAAAGGTGAAATCTTTGGGATGTCATCAATAAGACTTAGGATTGTGAAATTATTTATATCCATATTAAACCAATTCCTGAATTTCTTTCTCATAATCACTATCCTCATGCTAGCTTCATCAATTTTGTAATGCCTACTTTGTTGGTTTTTAATAGTGGGCCTATTGACAATATATTGTTTATTAATAAATCATGTCCCAGACACTTGAAAAGATTCAAAACTCGAGCATAAACTAAAGGAGTTCAAGTGACTTTTTTCTACCTATATCGTTTGAAAAAATTAGCTTTTTCCATTTCAATAATCTATACTTTAATAAAGTCTTCATTTATTTATTTCAAACATTAATTAATTTTTTTCCAAACTACAAAAAATTCAGCACAGTGTACGTTTTAACAACACTGCTTTGCCGTTTAGCGAACATTAAACTGATTAACTATTTAATTTTTAAATAAAATGAATTCTTCAGTTTATTCATTTTATTGCTAACACATGAAATCGGTGATAGTACTGGTTGGTAAGGGACCAGCAACAATGATATTCAATACTGAATGATATTTAAATTAACGTGCTGTGTGATTTTCATGGTATCGTTTCAAGGTTGCAGTGCCTGGCATGTCAGACATTGACGATAGCTTTAAGGAATTTTGTTTTTGTGACTATTGTCGTTGTAATGTTGCAGATCATTGCTTTTGTTGGTAGCGTATGCATCATGAATGTATTTGCCAAGCATGAATATAAAACCAGGTGATAAACGAACTGTCTCACATACAGGCAATGTATCTGGGGCTCTGGCAAAGCCAGCTGACATTCTGCGCTGGTGAATGCATGCGACTAGGCAAGTGGAATTTTAATGTTTGACCTACAACGCATGCTCTTTGAGTGATTTTGAAAGAGCAAGCGTTTTCAGTAGCGCAACTTAAACACCGCTGAAAGACAATAAGCCTTTTGTTAAGCTTGCCAATTTTATTGCACTAAGTCGAAGAAAAAAATATTAAAATGATAACATTTTTTGCAATCTAGTGACGAGAGAATCAGTGACAATAGCAATAAATTATTCAATTTTTATTCAGGAGTAAGTGTATTCGAATACAATATTTACATAGATCTCCAACATATATGTGCTGACCCTGGCCACAAGCAAGGCTACGCAACGGTTTAAACTAATAAATTTTATTCGGTTAACTAATTCAACATGCAAGTATTTGTTTCAATATACGCAACTCGTGTTTTCATCGAAGTTGTCGTCGTTCCGGTTAAATACTAGCAGCCTTTACGCATCTGTTCCAAACAACATCTATTCAATGCTACGTATGTTTGTGCTATCCAAGACTTGTCGTCTGTCCTGTTTGTCCAAACGTTTTAAACAGTTTCGAGTGCTGACAGTATTTTTTATAGACAATAGCAGAGCCGTGTGCGCGTAGCTCGTATCTTCTTCACATGCTGTGCCGATATTAAACTCATTCCAAGCAGAGTTTGGCTTGTGATGACAATAGCCGAAAGAATATCTGTATGTTACTGCAATTATACGATTGCTGTTATATATTTCAATTGTTGTTTTACTTTTATTTATCAACTTTTACTCTAAAAAACTTCACTAAATCTTGACAGGTGGTGTAAAAATATTAGTAGGATTAACACATCTATCAGCAATTTGAATTAATTGGGAAGGATTTAAGCATAGACAAAAAAATATAATACATCAGTAAGCAGTGCACTAGTGTGCAAGCAGATCTAGCTTAAAGTCAATGTCACCAACTCAATAAATGCTGCAACAATAGAATATATTGTAAAACGCTTCCTATTAGCTTGCAAATAGTGTGGGAGTATAACTTTCTCCGAACACCAAGCTCAAAACGGTCACAAGCAAAAAGATCATTTGAGCACTCCCTATAACAAATTATTCTAAAGCACCCTTTGAATCATTCTGAAGAGCATTTTAAACATATGGTTCTGAAGAACGCAATCATTCTGCCTTATATACTTCACAACAGTTCTACAACCGTAACCTCATTGTGTACTTTTGCGCTTATATCAGACCTTTGATCAGCATTAACAACGGGTCAAAACATCGATACAAAGTACCGGTATGACAATTTCTAACTATAATAGTTTTCAATAATTGACAATTTTCACACTATCACAGTTTTCCGCCATGATAGCTGAGAGCTAGCTGTCTGTATAATGTTGTCGATTATGGTCATTCAAATAGGCTAATAACTTCTTCAAACAAGACCAGTACAGTCACTAAGCATATTCCTAGACATGCAATGATGCAGTGAACACTAAAGAGTTAACACTAATGCAATAAACATGAACCAAATATTTTAATTGACGGTTACAAAAAATGTGTAACTAGAGTGCAGATTTCGTTAGTGCAAGTTTGCAAACGCGTGGTTACTTTAGCAACCATTATTGTCAATCCAGTCAAACACGAGATAGCGTTGCGTGGCTTGCAAATGCAACCGGCGCGGTAGAAAACCTCACAATTTTTGCACCGTGCCGTGAGACGAATAAGATTCAATTCTTCAAAGAGTTTATTCAAAAGTATTCCAATAGCGGATGCTTCAATATCAATGCCTAAATCCACAAAGCCTCGGCCAACAGAGCCAACACCGTTTCACATTATCCACACTCAATGTCGGCTAATACCGCACTAACGCAACTATCTGTCAGATTCACCGACTCTATGGATATTCAAACTAAACAACACACACGACATTTTTCGCAAAAATGTTAAAACATTTCCGACAACCAATCGTTTAATAACCACCAATTCATTGACCAAAACCCCATCAACGTTTGATCAAACACAGCCTTTATTTGCTACGAACTTGCGCGATGTCATACCACCATAATTAAGTTTACGTACTTCCATAAAGGCGCAAGACCCGCTGCATCGGCATCAAGAAGCATACAAACGTAAGCCCCTCACAATAAATAAGATACAAGAATTAAATACAACTTAAGCTTTCTCAACCAATTCATCCTCCCCAGAGTTGGGGAGGATGAACAATCCAGTTAATAAATCGACTCTTAATCTAACAATTATCAGCGCTGTATTATTATCATTCCATCATCCAAAAGTGACTGACCATGGAATATTAATTAGCCATTAATAATAAAATAAAACCGACTATTAATCAAATAATTAATGTGATCGGTCGAATAAGCGACAAATCTACAACTGCACATGTTGTTTCGAAACAGCTCTCTTCATCAATAATTGACAACTGCACACTTCCTATTGCAGCAGGTCTAATGATAAATTTGAACTCAACAATCCCATCAAAATGGTGTATGTTACAGCGGCATATTCTAGTAGCTTACATCTCCAAGCGTAGATAAGGCCTGTATCAGAGTTGTATAAGGGTTGGATGTCCTGCTATCGGCGCTTCTCACCCTTCTGTGTGCGCTTCTTCTCACCCTCCTTGCGGTCCTGCTGCTTGGTCTTCTGCTTCTCTCTGTCGTCCTTGTCCTTGACGCGCTTGGCGTCTGCCTCCTGCTTGCTGCGCTCGCGCTCCTTGTTCTCTCTCTCCTTCACGAGCAACGCGTTCATGTTGCGCACGAGCACTGCAGCGACGCGTGGGTCAAGGAACACAAACAAATCGAGGGCCTCATTCACGTATATTTCTTAAGATTTTCCTAAGTTCTTCCTAATTCTTAACATATTTGTCAGTTTTTCCTAAGACAAATCTAAAGAACAAAAATGATATCCTTATTGCTGGCATATCCATCATATCCTCATTGCATATTAGAAGGATACTGTCTTCGCTGCTTGGTGCAGACGGCGCAGCAGCTGCAGCTGGTGCTGATATTGCTGCAGCAGTAGAGGCACTTGCTTCACCGGGCTCGCCGTCTCTTTTACGAATCAAGGATATGCCATCACAGTAGCACAAGCAGGAAACAAGGCAACAGATACTCATGAAAATAGCAGCTCAGCATATTCCATACTTTGCGCGACAGTAAACACCATGATACAATATTAATAAGACATATGATCAGTGATATGAAACTCCTCGATAGTGAGCATCTAGATTATGGTGGCTAGACATGGTGACAGTTCTAGGCATGATGGCAGGCATGGCATACCAAGCCATCGCGTGAAGGCCAGCGTTGTTAGAGGCTTGCCTGACATGCATGGAGCTCAGTCAAGCAGCTCAACTGCGAGATGCACCAATAGACCCACCCGTCCACGACTCACGAACAGTTTGTTGGCATACAGCAAGGAAACAAAATATCTGGCAGTAAAGCAAGGATGCATGCGGCCAAAAACTAACAAGAATCGCCTTAGCAAATTAATATTAGAAAATGAATGTAAACTAACTAATAATTCATTTATTAAAATTTATATTAAATTAACAAAACACTAAATTCTAGAGAATTACTTTTGTACGCCCGGTATATAGATCCTGATCCGCTGTTGACAAAGGATACTCGTCCCCATCGGACAGCTCTGAGTAGTTGGCAAGAATGGCCGCCTTGCGCTGCATCTGAGCCTCATCTACGACTCTAACGCGAGACGCTTCGATGTTCTGCTGCTCTATTATCCGGTGGATCGTCTCATCAATGCTTCTCTTGTCTGCAAAAACGTTGCAACGACAAATGTAACACTGCAATTACATTCGTGACGCCAGAAGAATCAAAATGTGTATCGGTATGGCATAATGCACTTAAATGATCCCATGCATCAAAAAAGTGAACATTTGGCCGTAAAGTGAATGTTCAATAATCACTTCTCTATTTTGCCACTAAGCAAAATAAGGTTATAACATAAATAAGCAGCATCAAGTCAAAAGCATCAAGATATATAATATATTGCTTGCAAGGCAAATGCTATTAACTCTTCTGCATGTACGCTATACAATTAATAAATAGTGATTAGTTGTAGCAAAAAGTCACTGCTGGTTGCTCGACCTCGATTTAAATTCGATTTAGCTTTGTGGGCAGAACTAACCGATCCAATTTTTTGATACAATTCTCTCATAGATTTCCATTGGTTAAATCTGTAGAATCATTATCATAAATAAGATCATTTAGCATCAAATTATATTTGACATAATATTTGTTGCACAA